>CM034534.1:72994303-73001803 GCA_020002185.1 Paraescarpia echinospica
CTCTAGCACACCCTTGTGAATGTGGTCTGTCCGGTCCGCCTTTCAGTGTGGCCTCTAGCACACCCTTGTGAATGTGGTCTGCCCGGTCCGCCTTTTAGTGTGGCCTCTAGCACACACTTGTGAATGTGGTCTTCCCGGTCCGCCTTTTAGTGTGGCCTCTAGCACACACTTGTGAATGTGGTCTGCCCGGTCCGCCTTTTAGTGTGGCCTCTAGCACACCCTTGTGAATGTGGTCTGCCCGGTCCGCCTTTTAGTGTGGCCTCTAGCACACCCTTGTGAATGTGGTCTTCCCGGTCCGCCTTTTAGTGTGGCCTCTAGCACACCCTTGTGAATGTGGTCTGTCCGGTCCGCCTTTTAGTGTGGCCTCTAGCACACCCTTGTGAATGTGGTCTGCCCGGTCCGCCTTTTAGTGTGGCCTCTAGCACACCCTTGTGAATGTGGTCTTCCCGGTCCGCCTTTTAGTGTGGCATCTAGCACACACTTGTGAATGTAGTATGTCCGGTCCGCCTTTTAGTGTGGCCTCTAGCACACCCTTGTGAATGTGGTCTTCCCGGTCCGCCTTTTAGTGTGGCCTCCAGTACATACTTGTGAATGTGGTCTTCCCGGTCCGCCTTTTAGTGTGGCCTCTAGCACACCCTTGTGAATGTGGTCTGCCCGGTCCGCCTTTTAGTGTGGCCTCTAGCACACACTTGTGAATGTGGTCTGCCCGGTCCGCCTTTTAGTGTGGCCTCCAGTACATACTTGTGAATGTGGTCTGCCCGGTCCGCCTTTTAGTGTGGCCTCTAGCACACACTTGTGAATGTGGTCTGCCCGGTCCGCCTTTTAGTGTGGCCTCTAGCACACACTTGTGAATGTGGTCTGCCCGGTCCGCCTTTTAGTGTGGCCTCTAGCACACCCTTGTGAATGTGGTCTGCCCGGTCCGCCTTTTAGTGTGGCCTCTAGCACACCCTTGTGAATGTGGTCTGCCCGGTCCGCCTTTTAGTGTGGCCTCTAGCACACCCTTGTGAATGTGGTCTTCCCGGTCCGCCTTTTAGTGTGGCCTCTAGCACACCCTTGTGAATGTGGTCTTCCCGGTCCGCCTTTCAGTGTGGCCTCTAGCACACCCTTGTGAATGTGGTCTTCCCGGTCCGCCTTTTAGTGTGGCCTCCAGTACATACTTGTGAATGTGGTCTGCCCGGTCCGCCTTTTAGTGTGGCCTCTAGCACACCCTTGTGAATGTGGTCTGCCCGGTCCGCCTTTTAGTGTGGCCTCTAGCACACACTTGTGAATGTGGTCTGCCCGGTCCGCCTTTTAGTGTGGCCTCCAGTACATACTTGTGAATGTGGTCTTCCCGGTCCGCCTTTTAGTGTGGCCTCTAGCACACCCTTGTGAATGTGGTCTGCCCGGTCCGCCTTTTAGTGTGGCCTCTAGCACACCCTTGTGAATGTGGTCTGCCCAGTCCGCCTTTTAGTGTGGTCTCTAGCACACACTTGTATTCGGTAACACATTCTCTGCCGGGCAGAGAATGTGTTTTGAAAAACAGAGGCTGTCCGTAAATAATTATTGTGAACCAACGTTTCAAAAACAGGTATAACCTAATCTGAAATACATTCCATCGTATCAGAAATGGTATTGTGTTAATTGTTGTGAAAATAGTTAGCCACAATACAAAACATTGAAAATCAGAAACTCTTTAGACATTATTTTATTGCTTAGCTGAAGTCTGAAGTAACTGAAGCAAATAAGCAAATGCAATAACATAACAAAAGTATGTTGAAAAATCAAACTGTCATAGTATAAAATATTTCGTATAATTTTGTCAGATGGTTGTATGCTCTGCCCCCTCATTTTTATCGAATATAAAAATGGAAGAGGCCTAGTTGAAGTTCCCCTGAACGTATCTGCCACGCCAGCAACGTACGATCGAGCAGCACAATTCGTCACAAGCACTGGGCGTAAGTTGTTGCCTGTTACCTATTTAATATATATATATATATATATATATATATATATATATATGCAGTTAGAGAGTCAGTCATCCGCAGGTGGTTCTTCTTCAGGAAGAACCACCTGCGGATGACTGACTCTCTAACTGCTTCCACATTTTCTTCACTGCGACTAGTTCGTCTTCTGTCACTGTGGCCCTTGTGCATATCATAAATGTGGCCCATCATAAATATGGTACCGCCTGTTGCAAACTTAGCAACAATGCGATCGACTGTTTTCCTGCCAGGTGCATAACGTGGATGAACACGAAAATGTCTGCAGTAACGGCGTTGAACTTGGACCACACTTTTTGTTAGGTGCCAAAACTTTATGATTTTTGTTCGTTGAATATTCGTCAGTCTTGTCATTTTTCGAAATGAATGATGGGTATCACAACAAACTTCCGTGTCTCTGGAACAAGAAAACAAGACTTAGTAACATATTCAAAATAATTAAAGCCTCCAAACAAAATTTTCAAAATAGGGACTTTTTAGATGGCTGTACAGCATTCAAAACACCAAACACCGCGACATCTCCAAGGGTAACTTTGGAAACTGCTTGAAGAGACTACAACTTATGCTTACTTCTAGCGATGACATATGGCGCGGAAACAACCAGGCAAAGAATAAGCTAGCTGCCGCACAAACAAAGATGGAACGAAGTATGTTAAACATCACATATTGGGAGAGAAAAACAAACATCTCGGTAAGAGAGAAGACAAAGGTCGTAGACGTGATAGAATAAATCAGAAGACAGACGTGGACCAGGGCAAGGCACATCAGTAGACTACGAGATAACCGATGGACATCGCGTATCACAACTTGGAGACCTTACGAAGGGAAACGATCTAGAGGAAGACCGGCGAGACGGTGGAGAGACGAACTAGAAGGGCAACATCTGGCAAAGGATAGCACGAGACAGGCAGATCTGGAAACGACATGCTGAGTCCTTTGCCCAACTACGGGACACTAAGGCTGCACAATGATGACGATGATGATATATCAAGTACGTATTACATCCCCTGTGTTTCATTATGATGATGACCTTGGTAATTAAAACTATTTCTAAATAGGAATAATGGAAGAATATACTCTATGCAGACGTCGTAGCAACGGTGGCAGAAAGCACAGTGAAACAGAGTACAAATCTTTAGAATACATGGCTTTCGAGTGGATCTTAATCAAACGCACAGCATGAGAATGGAGGAAGAAGACAGGGAGACAGGAGATGATGCAGACTCCACCTGGGTTAGACGAATACGTCCCTGTGTATATATACACACACACACACACACACACACACACACACACACACACACACACACACACACACACACACACACACACACACACACACACACACACACACGCATACATATCTCCCTCTGTCCCCTGTCTCTCTCTCTCTCTCTCGCTCCCTCGCTCCCTCCCTCTCGCTTGTTCGCTCTGACCCTATATATCTCTGTCTCACTCTCTCCCCCTCTCTCCCGCTATCGCGATTGTTCTGCTCTCAAGTCAAGATCGTGCGGATACCATTGTCGCATCGTTTAACAAATGCATGGTGTGTAGTCACGGCTCTGCACTTAGGCGGCGGGTGTGCGATTGTCGTCTTCAGGAGTGCTGTTAGGCAGCAATGTCCATGACAGAGCAACCCTACTTGCTCTATGTTTTCTCAGCACGGGCCACGGGCATGAATTTATTCCATAGGCAATCCCAACCTTCCCTTGTCAGAAAACTGAGTTCATCGGGGTCAACTTACCACGATCCAAATCAACGAAACCAAACGTGGATACTTTCATATTGAACCTAAGTGCCCTGGCGGACTTCACAAACAACAACTGTCCCAAACGTAGGACAGCCATCGTCGTGGAACTCTCGAGATATGATATATATATTGACCGGAAGACACTTTGCTGATGAAGAACAGCTTTGACAAGATGGCGGTTTACACGTCGTGGGAATCCCGGAGTGTACGGAATTCACTTCGCTACCACTAAAAAGTCGTCAACCAGCTGGCTGGCGTTTGGTTGGAAAGGCTAACTCCAAAAAATCTCTTTTTACGGATGGGCGCATAACACGATCGTGTGTTCCTCATGTACAAAACGACATAGACACATCACCAATACAAACATTGTTTCCTTCTAGGTTACGCCATTGTTCGTAAACACGACCGAAAAAAAACATTCTCATTTGTTCTGTTGCATGTTGCACTTGTGGTTACAGAATGTATACGAACTGCTGTTGGCGTGGATACAGTGCATGGCTATGTTTACTGGTCTACTGGTGAACAAAACGTCATTCGTCGTGTGAAACTTGACGGCTCAAGGTGTGAAGAAATCTGCCGTGGTAAGTAAATATTAAATGTTGCGTCTCTCGTAGGAAAGATATTTACTGCATTCCGCATAAACATGCAGAGACATAGTATTACCGACTATCTAGTTGTTTTCACGGTATGCCTCTGGACAGATTTGTTTAGCCCGTATATATGACGCAGTACAAATGCATACTAATAAAATAAATAAATAGTTTACACTCATTTCAGACGTATTATGATTTGTTAACAAATTCAATTTTGCGGACTATCTTCTCTATCATCGTAATTGGTAGTTGATCGCAATACAAGGACTCGCTTGTCTTCCGTTGTAGGCGACTTGCTCTGGGTGATGGGGATTGCTGTTGATCCAAATGAAGAGCATGTGTATTTCACAAATCACAATTATGGCAAAGTGGAAGTGAAACGTTTGATCGATGGACGAAGGGAAATAGTAGCTAGAGACGATCGTCCTGTTGGACTTGTTTTGGACCTGATAGAAAGGTAAGTATGACAAATAATATTAGTGAGCGTGCTAGCGTATAACGATATGCAGTGCTTCTGTAAGGCAAGTCAGTGTGTCTGAAATTGTCACATCTGTACATGGTCGTTTATCAAGAAATAAGCCAACGTTCATATTTGGGCATTTGTTCAATTCTATTCGTTCGTCTCAGTGTAATGGTGAAGTGTTGCATACACATTGGAGTTTAGTATGCGTAGTTCCGCCTACGTATTACATCTATATCTAGTGTGATACTAGTTCAGACCTCTGTCTGTCTCTACTCTCCCTCGTTGTTTCTAGGATTACGTGCAAAGGCACTGGTTTCAGAATGCTGTACTGATAAATAGTATCCATCCTATGTAATCAAATGTGTACCGCGCAATATAAGAACTTACCTTACTATGTTCCGAAATGCTGATTGGCTGAAATGGGTGTGTTAATTTCTGATGGGAATTTCATTGACGATTCGCGACTGGACACTGTGAGATCGCTAAGACCTTGTTTCAACTGATGCATACACAGATATCTGTACTACACATGCTACCACAACGGCTTAATAAGAATAAATATGGATAATCGAAACGAAAAGACAATCATTGCCGCTGTGTATACCCCAATTGATGTGACTCAAGGATTGGCCATTGACTACAACCGTATGAAGATGTGTTGGACTGGGGGTGAGAACAAAGTATATATATATATATATTGATATATATGTATATATATAAATATATATATATATACATACATACATACGTATATACATACATACATACATACATACATACATACATACATACATACATATACATGCATGCATACATATGCATACATACTAATAAACTTTATTTATTTACACATCATCAAATCCGGGACTAATGACCCGTTCACGGTTGTTTAAAATCGGTAATCATCTAAGAAGCATAAAAACGCATTTAAGAGAAATAAATTTAAAAAAATAAAGTTAGGAAGCAAAATAATATATATATATATATATATATACCTACAGCTGTATGTATAGTAAAATTACGGGTAAATGCAATGATAAAATAAACGATTAGCAAAAGTGCTGAACAGCTGAACACACTGAATAAAATAAATAAATAAATAAAAGCCTAAATTACATTAAATAATTTGATTAGATACTAAAATGTGATTCTGAGATAACTAAGACTAAAACTAATTAAAACTATATGCATGAATAATACAAAGGTTAAATGATGTATGATTATAATAATTATTAGTTTGAGAACAGAAATGTCTTTAATAATTTTCCAAACTGCCAAGTGTTCTCAATCGCGCGTAGTTCCAGAGGCAGAGAGGCCCACAATGTCGGCCCAGCACATGCAAACGCCCGGCGACCATAACGTTCTAGGTTCACGCGTGGAACGTCCAGAAGCAGACCACCGCCAGAGCGTAGGGTCCTGCGTGGTGCGTGACGATGTAACAGTGACGCGAGATACACTGGTGTGCCTGCATACAGTGCCGTGTGTACAACCATGAGTAACTTGTACTCGATGTGCTTTATCACTGGGAGCCAGTGTAGCTGTTGTAGGACCGCAGTGATAGATCGCCGGTCATCTCGTCGAAGTTGCATCACAACACGAGCGGCTGACCGTTGGACACTCTCTAGACGGTGCAGCAGACGGTCAGGTATACCATACAACATCGCATTTCCATATTCAATTCTGGATGTCTCAAGTGCATGGACAAGACATTTGCAGACACGTCATTGCCTCTCGTACACGAGCAATTCTCGAGAGATGGTAGTAAGCACTTCGACATACATTTGCCACCTGCGTCACCATCGATAAATCAGCATCGATTGCAAAACCAAGGCCACGGACGATGGTCGATGTCGCTATATATTGTCCGCATATGTCGACATGATCAATGAGTATTGGTCTGCGTAAGCTCGATGAACGTATAACAATTGCTTCCGTTTTGCTCTCGTTGAGAACCAGTCCGTTGTCATGGAGCCACGTTTTAACTTCACTGATGCAAGCCTCCATTCTGATGAGAGCATTTGTATGCTCAAACGGTGGAAAATAGACGTATAACTGCGTATCATCGGCGTACAGATGGTGTTGTACGTCGTGTCGGTTGAGTAAATTCGTTAGAGGCGCAATGTAGGCGTTGAAGAGCACCGGCCCAAGAACCGACCCCTGTGGTACTCCGGATCTCATCACGATACACTCAGACACTTCTTTCCCGACAAGCACGGCAGAGGTTCGACCATATATGTATGACGCCAACCAGGCATGCGCTTCGCCGCATATGTCATAGCCATACAGTTACCGTAGTAAGATATCGTGATTTATTGTGTTGAAGGCTGCTGTTAAATCGAGAAGCACAAGAAGTACTCCACGACGAGCATCAATCGCTTGCGTCACATCACTGTGAATGTGTAAGAGTGCTGTCTCCGCATTGTGGCGTGGTCGGTAGGCATTCTGGTAGACGCCTGTTGAGACGAAGCGCTCCATTCTCTTCGCCACAAACGAAATGTTTGATATTGGGCGGAAGTTACACAGCACATTGACATCAGCACCTCGTTTTTTTCAGTACATGCGTTACAATGGCATGCTTCGTCGACTGTGGGAATATAACAGTGGAGAGCGACGCATTAATTATCCGTGTTAAAACCGGACACAGTGCGTTAATATTCTGTTGAAGGAGTGACGTTGGCAGTGGGTCGAGTTCGCATGACTTGGTAGCAGATGCTA
>CM034534.1:73006803-73019303 GCA_020002185.1 Paraescarpia echinospica
GAAAAGGAGAAAAAGAAGATGGAGTAGAAGAATGAGAAGAAGAAGAAGGGGGAGAAGAAAGAGAAGGAGAAGAAGAAGAATGAGAAGAAAGAGAAGAAGAAGGAGAAGAAGGAGAAGAAGGAGAAGAAGGAGAAGAAGAAGGAGAAGAAAAAGAAGGAGAAGAAGGAGAAGGGGAAGAAGAAGATGGAGGAGAAGAATGAGAAGAAGAAGAAGATGAGGAAAAAGAAGAAGAAGATGATGGAGAAAAAAATAAAGAAGAGGGAGAAGAAGAAGAACGAGAAGAAGGAGAAGAAGAAGGAGAAGAAAAAGAAGGAGAAGAAGGAAAGGGAGAAGAAGAAGAAGATGGAGTAGAAGAATGAGAAGAAGAAGAAGAAGGAGAAGAAGAAGGATGAGAAGAAAGAGAAGAAGAAG
Source organism: Paraescarpia echinospica (assembly GCA_020002185.1). Taxonomy (NCBI): domain Eukaryota; kingdom Metazoa; phylum Annelida; class Polychaeta; order Sabellida; family Siboglinidae; genus Paraescarpia; species Paraescarpia echinospica. The sequence goes on from CM034534.1 coordinate 73,007,215, forward strand.
GAGAAGAAGAAGAGGAAGAAGAAGGAGGAGAAGAGGAAGAAGAAGGAGAAGAAGAGGAAGAAGAAGGAGAAGAAGAAGGAGAAGAAGAGGAAGAAGAAGGAGAAGAAGAAGAAGGAGGAAGCAGAGTGTAACGCGAGATATCAGCAGGACAGATACCAAAGCCGAGAGTAAAGACCGTCGCATGCGACCGAGACAGATGGAGAGATGTAGTGAAGAAGAATGTCACACCGAGCGAGGTGGATGCATCCCCGAGAGGGAGCAAGGGGAAGAAGATATTTAAATTGGTCAATGCAATGGTGTTTTACTGTTCTGTTGCACCTGTTCCGTTGGACAATAATAATTTTGCTAGTTGAAAGAGCGTAGTGGTGCATACAGTCAACTGAAACAAACAGTTAATACAAAGTATGTCTTGTCTGCTAATGTAAAAGGAGGTATTGTTTATATTGTCCTGTGTACTTCTGGGGCAAAACGACTTCATCGCGAACACATGGAACGGGTATTGTTTTCCACTCGAATTGTGCACGGAAATCGTATAAAACATAAAATAACTAGCTTTATATTAAAACAACAATGGCCATGATGTCCCGACATATGATGTCCCGACATATGATATCCCGACATATGATGTCCCGACATATGATGTCCCGACATATGATGTCCCGACATATGATGTCCCGACTTATGATGTCCCGACATATGATGTCCCGACATATGATGTCCCGACACATGATGTCCCGACATATGATGTCCCGACATATGATGTCCCGACATATGCAAGTAATGTCTATGATTAATTATTTATTTGGATAATTTTTTAAATAATACTAGGCGTGGATGTCAGGAGGTATAATGGTATTATTAAACTATTTTTTGTATTCATGACCACATCCTCTTTGTTATTTTGATGCGGACGCGATTACGTCGCTAATTAGTTTTGGTGTAGTTAAATACAATTGTGTTTGTTCGTTTGTAGAGTGTCTTCCGAGAAAGGTAACTGACAAGTATTACCTGGCGGAGAATGAAACATCAGTGATATTCAGCGTGAAGACCTGCAGTCGAGTCCTCGTGCGGCTGTTGAACGGGAACATGCAGCCGCATTACTTGGTGGAGTTCCCTGGAGCCGACTCCGAACCAAGCAACATCACAGTCGTTGCGACGGGTGAGACATCCAGTGGGTCATCACTAATCACTCAGGACTGCACAAAAGTAAGAACGTTCTGGATCTCCAGATCAAACGGCATCATCTCTGGCTGACGTGGGTGGACTCCAGGAAAGAAAGAAGTCGTGCGGTTGACAGACGGAAAGAACACGAAGAACATCGCAATGGCGTTGATGTCGACAGAACCACCTGATGAAAACGCCGGCTTCGCGATTTTCGACAGTAAGATGTGTTGTTTGCGGTAGATTGCGAGATGTCTCAAACTAAACGAGCTTTGTGTTCGTACAACATAGGAAAGGCGAATATTGCAATGCACTTTATACTAGTGACAAAAGGGCTCACTAAATTGTTGTCCACGCCGCACGACGGATCTACATGTAAAGGGCCTAGTACACATGTCGACGGTAACTGTAAACCTACACGGAAAGTGGTATTCCGCGCGGGAGTTTGATAGTACATGTATACCTCGCGGCTCTATGTGACGTAGTTGTTAAGCTATGTGACATTTGTATTAACGACCGGAATGTGGATATTGGAGAAATCCAAATGTAGCAAATTTTAAATCATTGATCCTAGAACGTATATATGGAAACACAAATTATAGCTGTATGTGGCACAGTTATTAACGTATTGGGAAATAGATTTGAAAATCCAAAATGGCTGCCTTATGTGTTTATGGACAAACGTAAACATTGGTTTTCAGGTTCCACAAGCGTTGCCATTTCCAAAAATGTATTAGCTTGCTAATGTACACAAAATACCGGCGAAAATATGTACCGTAACAAAATGAACCTAACAAATAGAGCTGCAATCTTCAACACCACAGAAAGAAATTCAGTGCGCTCTCAAAGATTATGGTCTGACACGAGACTTTCACGTGGGATGAGACTCTTCATTTCGTACGCATTTGTTTCGATTCTCGACAATATACCGTCGAGCAGTTTAACCGCTCGACGGACTGCCGCCGTACGTGTGCTTCACACCGTCTTATTGCAGTTAGAGCGAGTTTTATTTGTCCACTTTCCGTCGAGATTCATCGTTACCGTCGACGTGTGTAATAGCAAAATATGTTAATATTATTAACGTGCTTTGGTTCTAAGCACTGAACGTCTCCATTGCGTAGGAGATCTCATGACTGGCGCACGTGCGGTGCGCGGACCAGCCCTGTTAATTCAGGGCCTGCGAGTGCACGTGCATGTATCGAAGCTGAAATTAGTTATGGAGTGAACACTGGCCATTCGGTCAATAGCAGTTATATTGTCAGTGGCAGTGTATTTGTGTTTTACACTATACCGATATGTGTTTGCTCTCTCTGTCTGTCTGTCTGTCTGTCTGTCTGTCTCTCTTTCTCTCTTTCTCTCTTTCTCTCTCTCTGTCACTCTCTCTCTCTCTCTCTCTCTCTCTCTCTCTCTACACACACACATATATATATGTATATATATATATCTGAAGGCTGACAAAAATAGTAGCAATTTTGTTGCAGTGTCTGCTCTGACCAAAACCAACCCGCCAGTCGATGTCGAAGTGGCATTCCGTCTAACAGACGGCAACAACGACACATGTATGGAATTGTCGACCGCAAACATGTTCGTGTATTCGACACGTCACAGCCGTTTTGTACCAGATCCCAAAAACACATGTTTCCTTCCCGGACTTGCCATCGAGAGATGCGTGCCAGAGAGCATCAAACACTCATTCTCTGTCACTATCACCGGTCGTCGTCTCGTCTGCTCCAGCTCACTCATCGAGCTGTTGGTGAAACAAGACAAGTCGCAGTTGAGATATGGAGGCGGTCGTTATCATGCGTGTAAGATGAGAGACGCCACCAAGTCGGGAGATGGAGGTCTGACCACGTGTGTAGCAGAGTGTCGCTGTGACGGGGAAGACTGCAGTTCTCTCCAGATCAACGTCGAAGTCTACGAGGACGAGTGGAACTGGAGCATCTGTGAGATCAGCCTCAAGTAACTAGCGAGGAAGACCAACAGCGACGATATCGTTCGTTTCATGGCTCCGGCAAAGCAAACATAATCGAGGCATTTGGGCATGTTTTGATTTCAAAAGTGTAATTAATTTCAATTTTGGAACAACAAAAGGTGCATCTCTCACGTTGTGTTTCATTCATGACATTCATTCGCTATTGCATCTTTATAGAAATTCGTGCTAATGAACAGTAGTAGTGTTTTGAAATAACAAATCATTGTGACAATGTACATATTAATACGATAACTTTGGAATATTGTAGCAGTGTCTCCTCCGAGGCGCCAGGATTCAAACGTCTTATTCTACTTTAATTCGCTTCGATGGACCACTAGGTTCTGATCTATCAAGTGGCGCTGTATTACAAAGAACACAACGAAGAGATGTAGATATATTTACCTACATGGTTTTAATATGCTTTGCTTTTCCTGGCGGTCTTTCTCTTAACTGAGATAATTGCGTGATGATCAATGTTCTAGATGGCACGAACGGGATGTTGCTGTACTGGTTGATGTAGGACAGTACAAACAATTACTGTTGCTCTACGAGTTGATGTAGGACAATACAAACAATTAATGTTGTTATACGATTGATGTAAGATAGTACAAACAAGTACTGTTGCTCTACGGGTTGATGTAAGACAGTACAAATAATTAATGTTGTTGTGCGGGTTGATGTAAGACGGTACAAGCAATTACTGTTGCTCTGCCACTTGGTGAATTACTAAACGCGTTGAGCAGTTATAAGGATTGGATGCCGCGCTATATAATCTGTATTGACCTACATATTCTTGTTCACTTTAGCTTCTTCACCGGTTTTCTTCAAACGAAGAAAGGACTAAACTTTTAATGAGACGTCAGTTCTAATTAAAACTGCTCTAGACCGTGTAAACTATGCAACATTTATCTGCACTGATTTGCCTTATGTATTAGGAAACCAAGCTAGTTTCGCTTCGAGACAATGATGTGGAAAGTGATCGATCCCACTTAGAGGACGTCTGGGTAATTTTGTGTTAACACACAACAAGAAGTCTGATGTGTAGCTAGATAATGTTAACAGTGCGACTTTTTAGTCCACAGTGTGTGAAGGAATATTTCAGAATATTTCTTCAAATTAATGTCACATTATAACATTGTTTTTAAATTGAAAAGAATATTAAATGAGGAAAATACATGCTGTACGGTAGAGCCTTTTGTCTTACATATACATATGCATGACGGTATATCGTTTTGCATATTTATATGACGGCAGTTGTAAAAAAATAAATCCATCTAGACAAGTAAAGTTATGTGTGTGATAATATAAATGAGTTTTGTTGTATTGTGTAGATGTCAAGTTTCACTCGATCAAGGGATGTTTGAATGTACAGTTGATCTTGTTATAGCAAATGTTTGACGGATTGAAGTCCGCAAAAAATACAAACACTCCTTGTTCTGAGGGTAATGTTGTGTTATCCTGGCAAAAATCACCTACGTTTCTTTTGAGTTACGAATACATGTATCACGTATCAATTGGACAAAGTTGTTGGTCAGGCATTGGGTCGTACACGCAGTCTCATTCATTCACTGATTTGGGACGTGTTTGGAGTTGTTCATTTTTCGCTCGCCTATCTATTTTTGCTAAGACGTGTATCTTAATTGCAAAATTGTCCAATTTAACTCAGGTTCCCAACATGTCCGTAATATGCGACGCAACATATTAAATTATTAACTTCGACTATATAAATGGCATAGCTGTTGTCTTAAATAATAGGATTATTTACACAGTAGTGTAGTTTGACGTGTGTTTTTAACATTTGCCTTTATTGCTTTGCTGTTATTAAACACTGCGGATGTATTTTGTCCGGTGTTAAATGTATCCCATCGCTAGACCGTGTGGGCGTGTCGTACGAGGTAATGGAAGACGTTTATCTCCGTCTTTTAGAACAACATGAGTTTGACCCAATGAGTTATATAATTATCCCATTTCTGTGGTGGCGGAGTAGTTAAAACATTTCTCTAGTCTGGCGCGGTTGCGGAGTAGTTAGAAGATCGGACTCTCTGAAGAGATATTGCTGGTTCGGTTCCACTCGGTGTCGTTTCGAAGTATTGTAATTTCGCTCACTCTGTGTTGCCTCAATTCACTCGGCTGTAAATATGAGTATGTGACTGATGTAGGTGAATATATGTGAACGAATAAACTTCGTGCTGATTGTGTCGAGGTGGAATAGTTCCTAGAAAATTCGAGAATTTCTTCGACATCTGCCAGAGATAACGTAACAATCGCTTTTAGCAGTTCGAAGTACCGGATACCGCACCATATAACAGCACAACTTACATTTACGATTACGTACTCAGACTTCCAATGTAAGGATTCTCCATTGCAGGAAATCCTTCGGTCTGTGTCCGATATTCCTCGCATAATTGGCCGAAAGAGAATGCGTGTACCAAACAAGGTTAAGCGGGATTCTGTGTGAACCGTTTGCTGATTTGTGTGAAATAAATTATCAAAACTGTTGGAATAGTTCATTAGTATTTGTACGACTATATCAAAGATCGGTTTAGAAGTCCAGGAGTTTTAGGCAAACATACCGTCGAAACCTACAAGTCGACGATAATAAAAATAAGCTGATTTTTTGCACCATAGATACCTGGACGTGTCTAAAGTAACATATAAAAAAGTCCCCAGGAATCCTCGTTGAGTTAACCGCGGAATTCAAAATGGCGTCCGAAACTGCAGTAACTCGATAAACATACTGGATTCTTCTCAATATTTAGGAATATAAGACACATATGTATATATCTAGGGTGGGGTTTTCAACCATCCATCCAATGACATTTCACCTTCTGTGACATTCACATCCGCCATTTTAAAGATGGCGGTCGTCAATACAAACATCCCCATTATGTTAGTAAATACGTCATACGTTATGTAGATCAATAACTTGTATGTGTGTGCATAGATTTGTGGACAGTGATTTCAAAAATGTTATATTTAACCTTCGTTGATAGTGACATATCCGTCATGTTTAAACATTCATGGACTATAGGTACCCTTGCGATATAGGTCTAACTTCTAAGCGTCATACGTAATCATTAACTTAATTTGACACATATGTAGTTATTTATTTTAAAAAACTGCCACGCCTTATAGGTCATCACCGTTACTAGGAAATGGGTAATTAAAATGATAAGTAAAGGTTTTACTATTTCAAATATATAATCCAGTTGTCCCTGTGGCTGCTACGGCTTTCATTCGACAGGCATTGTGACATAGGTAAAATATGAATGTACAGACGTACAATGACAGAGATCTGCCAAGCTTGAAGCTCGGGGGACGTCGCGGTTCGGACTTACTATGGACAGAGGACACACAAGTCGTGGCCAACGAACATGGTGGACTGGTCAACTTACGTTCTCTATTTTCAGAAGAGTTTGCATTACAGCCAAATGCCGCACAATAACTTATTCTGTTGCTCGCTTTTTGCAACCACTATCGCTGTGGGCAGGCTACGAGAGAATGGAAAATAGCAGTTGCTATTTCAACAGTGACGTCACATCTAGCATCCCGAAAAGCGCGCCAAAATATGCATATTCAAAAAGGCCATTTGCACGGCGTATTACGTGAAATTAATAATTCATGGATTTTTTATGATTTGTGGCTTGGTGGAAGTACACACACACACACACACACACACACACACACACACACACACACACACACACACACACACATATTGATAGATAGATATACATACACACATATATAATTTACTATATTTGGATATTTATTTTCTTTAAAGCAAATATCCGCCTGCTGATTTAAGCCACAAAGTGCTGCAATGAAAATATCTCTAGTAAGTATTTCTGTTTCTGTTTTGTTTCCTGGCACATCTCGAAGGATGGCTTCAGTTAGAATTTGGGAGGGTATCCATTTCAGCTCAACTCTCCAGTACTCACTCGTATCTGGTAATAAAATGTGTGTTTTACTGTTGTTTAATAATATCAGTCAGTGTATCCTTATATACCTTCACACAGTCTATATCGCGATATGCATCGTATCGAAATGTTTTAACTCGCCAGGTGGGTTAAGCAACGGGACATTTATTGACAAATGAGCAACGAGTATATATCCACGTGGACAGCCAATGTTTACACTGTACACGTGACGATGTATCCACGTGGACAGCCAGTGTTTACACGGTACACGTGACCATGTATCCACGTGGACAGCCAGTGTTTACACGGTACACGTGATGAAAACAAGTACTGTTTACTATTTGTTCAACTAGACGCAGCTGTTTCAACATCTGTGTTTACAGTCTGTAATGCGAGATTATGCTCCATGCATTTTATTTGGACGAACTGAAAAAAATATTAATATTCTTGTAAAGCCATTTATATGTTTTGCACTGCGTGTTCAAACACGTGGATACATACTCGTTGCTCATTGGTCGAAAAAATGTTCCGTTGCTTAACCCACCTGGAGAGTCAAATCGTGCTCCCCGGCCCTTGTCAACTCTATGCAGGCATTCGATGCAGTGGCTCCACATAGCAGCTTACTTAAAATAGTGGCAGGCATGCGCTAAATGTAAGCACCAGAGGGCGCAACCTCAACCACAACTACCCAAATTTAATATATATGCATAGTGTACTCGTAACTTGGTCGAGAATTACAAATGGATTAAAATGTTAAACTTGTATCAGTTTTAAGATGTTTGACAACAACACATCGAGAAATATCTAGCGATTTTAGCGATCGTTTATTTTCTGATCTAATAAAGAAAATGATTGCCTAGAATTGCCACGCTTACTGTAACATTCAAGCAGGTGTAAAAAGCGATAGCGCTGGACATTTCCGCGGGGGTGCTGGGGTGGAACGTTTCTAGTCCTACTTGACGGGGTGATCTTGCTACATGTAGGGTTATCATGTGACATTCACCACGTCATATCGACTTTTTTTAACCATAGTAATATTATTATTAGTATTATTAGTGTTAATATTATTGTTGTTATTATTATTATTATTATTATAACTATTTGATTCGAACTGTGTCATTTTAGCAATACTTGTTTTGAAAATCCACGTTATTTTATGTGGAGTAATTAAGACAGCGGAGAGAAGGAAGGTGAATGAACTGACGGAAGAGGTCACGATGTTGTTCAGCTGAACAGGTGAAAACAAGATGATATTGGCAGGTTATTTGGTGCCGATGGAGAATGGTTGAGTATGTTATTATTTTGTTTTAAGATAATTAAAATATGTACGAATGTATTTGTGTGTATCCATGAATGTCCGTATGTATGTACGTACGTGGGCATGTGTGTATGTATGTATGTATGTATGTATGTATGTATGTATGTATGTATGTTTGTATGTGTGTATGTGTGTATGTGTGTATGTGTGTATGTGTGTATGTGTGTATGTGTGTATGTGTGTATGCGTGTATGTGTGTACGTGTGCATGTGTGTACGTATGTACGTGTGTACGTATGTACGTATGTACGTATATACGTACGTATGTACCTATGTACGTATGTACGTATGTATGTATGTATGTATGTATGTATGTATGTGTGTATGTGTGTATGTGTGTATGTGTGTATGTGTGTATGTTTATATGTGTGTATGTGTGTATGTGTGTATGTTTGTATGTGTGTATGTGTGTATGTGTGTATGTGTGTATGTGTGTATGTGTGTATGTGTGTATGTGTGTGTGTGTGTTTGTGTGTATATGTGTATGTTTATATGTGTGTATGTGTGTATGTGTGTATGTTTGTATGTGTGTATGTGTGTATGTGTGTATGTGTGTATGTGTGTATGTGTGTATGTGTGTATGCGTGTATGCGTGTATGGGTGTATGCGTGCGTGCGTGCGTGCGTGCGTGTGTGTGTGTGTGTACGTGTGCACGTGTGCACGTGTGAACGTGTGCACGTGTGCGCATGTGTGCGTGTGTGCGTGTATGCGTGTGTGCGTGTGTGCGTGTGTGCGTGTGTGCGTGTGTGCGTGTGTGCGTGTGTGCGTGTGCACGTGTGCACGTGTGAACGTGTGTACGTGTGTACGTGTGTACGTGTGTACGTATGTACGTGTGTATGTGTGTATGTATGTATGTATGTATGTATGTATGTATGTACGTATGTATGTACGTACGTATGTATGTATGTACGTATGTATGTACGTTTGTACGTATGTGTGTATGTGCATGTGTATGTATGTATGTATGTATGTATGTATGTATGTATTTATGTATGTATGTATGTATGTATGTATGTATGTATGTATGTATGTTTGTTTGTCTGTTTGTTTGTTTGTACGTATGTACGTATGTACGTATGTACGTATGTACGTATGTACGTATGTACGTATGTACGCATGTACGTACGTATGTTTGTATGTATGTAGGTAGGTTTAGGTAGGTATGTATATATACTGTATACATATATATATATATATACACGTATGTATGTACATGTATGTACATATATATATATACATGTATGTATATACATGTATATATATATATATGTTTTATTCCACAAGACACTGTTTGTATGCAACGCGACACAATATACTGACTGAAATATAAAGGGGATCTTACACTGGGGGAGTCAAAATATTATTATAGTATTTCGACCTGGGGCCGGTTTGATGAAGCGGCTAAGAACGTTCTTAACGCTAAGATGATTGTCTTAGTAAATTACGTGATGTTTTAATATAAGCGAACATAGTAGTTTATACAAACACGTGACGTTAAGTAATTGCGTACTTTAAGTACGCTTCATGAAACCGTTACTATGGGGGTCAATATTACACCAGCACGTGGAGTTTAGCCATATTTTAAGTCGGGCATATAATCTTACTCAAACACATTCTGCAGCAATGTTTCTATTATGATCCCTGGAGATTCAAGAGAAACACCGACATAGGAGTATATTTGTGTAAAGGTCAACATTTTCAACATTGTATGGCTGGCTTGCTGGCTGGCTGGCTGGCTGGCTGGCTGGCTGGCTGGCTGGCTGGCTGGCTGGCTGGCTTGCTGGCTGGCTGGCTGGCTGGCTTGCTTGCTGGCTGGCTGGCTGGCTAGTTGGGTGGTTGGTTGGTTGGGTGGTTGGTTGGTTGATTGATTGGTTGGTTGGGTGGTTGGGTGGTTGGTTGGTTGGGTGGGTGGGTGGTTGGTTGGTTGATTGATTGGTTGGTTGGTTGGTTGGTTGATTGGTTGGTTGATTGGTTGGTTGGGTGGTTGGGTGGTTGGTTGGTTGGGTGGTTGGGTGGTTGGGTGGTTGGTTGGTTGGGTGGTTGGGTGGTTGGTTAGTTGGGTGGTTGGTATGCGTGATTGTGACGACACGCCGACTTCGAGAATGTTAGTACCGCCACCGTTCAAAGTGAGTGGAGCTTACTGCACGTAGTCAAGAAATAAAAAACTGTATAAATTCAAAAGAAAATGGCGCCTCAATCGGTAGATAGGTGAATTGTGTCTACGAATCAATATCGTTTGCCAATATCTAAAACACTGAAAACGGTACAATTGTAAGTAAGTTTTTAGGTTGTTAAAAAATAACTATTGGGAAAATCAGCTGTATGCTGGAATAGGTTAAAGTGTTAGTTTTCACAGCGTGCCAGGATCGTCGGGATCGGATGAGCCAGTGATGAGATTTCAATCTTTCTATAAACACTCAAGCACAAATTTGCACATTGTCTCTCATTGGTGTATAGATATATTTCCTTCAAATAGGCAAATCGTGAATAAGCACCGTGTTTCACACCACACAGAGATCGAATGGCAAACGTATAGTCGTCGAAGAGAAGATAGTGTTAAGGCTGGGCAGATTCACGACGAAAGGTAATGTATTTGTTTTGATATTGGCATCTTGTTTGGGCATGATAGCCTGAAATAAGGTACCGGTGTAGAAATTTCAAAACACTGTCGAATTTGTAAAGTTTGTATAGTGTTTTTAAATTAACTTGAATACATTCTAGTCTGAAGCTAGCCGCACACCGCCCAAGTTATACACGATTGTCTACGCTGCGACAGTAGAGATGCGTCGGATCGTAAACAATCGGGCGTTGTGCGGCGGGGTTTATATTCATAGAGTGCTTGGATTGTAACGTAACGTGCCCGTTTTTATGAACAGAGTGTTTTGGAAATTGATAGGTGAATGTTTTCAACTTAACCGTATATCTTTTGAAGCTGGGTAGGTGAGTATTTTGAAATTAATTTCAAAACGCTCTAGAGTGTTTTCAAATTAATTTCAATGAATGTTTTGAAATTGCTACACCAGCAACACTCGTTGCCTTCCAGCGAATTCTGGCGGATATTGTAATGTTGCTGTTGCACGCTAGATGGCGACACTCCATTAGAACAGCTAACCAAACGAACACGTTATACAGATTTATACGGAATTTCAAGTCCAAAATATAAATTTCAAAAAGAAAATTTGTCGTGTCTGAATTTGAATAATTTCAGATGAATTAAGCTGTTCAAGAAGAAGACGTGTCACGTATGACGTCAGAAGATCCGGCTTACATTCGCTCGACTCGGCCGAGTTACGTCAAAGTTAATCGTCGGGCGAAATTCTTACAAATACACAGGTCGCGCGTCACACGTTTGTGAATGGGGTTAGGGTCGGGGTGTGCACCCCATCGCCAGCGATAAAGAGGGCACCGGGGCAGAAGCGATCAAGTCGTCCATTGTTGTTTATCCTCATTTGATTTTTCATTATGCGTGTCGTGTCACTATCATTCTCGCAGATGTCGCTGTCTAGCGGTCACTCGCATAGTTAGATCTAATTGTTGAACAGTTAAATATTATATTAATTAAATTAATCAAGACGTTGTTTATTATATGAATACGTCTTGTATGTTTGTATTATTCTAGTGTATTTTGGTTATGTTTGATGTTAGTTAGTGCTAGTTACTTAATGTTAAAATAATATCAATGCGTATTACTTATATGTTAGCGGAATTCATCACTCCTT
>CM034534.1:73026803-73029573 GCA_020002185.1 Paraescarpia echinospica
ACAGTCTCTGTATTGTTTGACTTCAGTGGCTACAGTCTGTGTTGGTTGACTTCAGTGGCTACAGTCTCTGTGTTGGTTGACCTTTGTGGCTACATATACAAACAGACAGCGATAATGGGAGGGAGGGAGGGAGGGAGGGAGGGAGGTAGGGAGGAGGGAGGGAGAGTGAGGGAGGAGGGAGGGAGGGAGGGAGGGAGGGAGGGAGGGAGGGAGGGAGGGAGGGAGGGAGGGAGGGAGGGAGGGAGGGAGGGAGGCAGGCAGGCAGGCAGGCAGGCAGGCAGGGAGGCAGGCAGGCAGGCAGGCAGGCAGGGAGGCAGGGTGGGAGGGAGCGAGGGACGGACGGAAGGATGGAATGGTGGAGGGACGGAGAGAGAGGGGGGGGGGAGGAGAGAGAGAGAAAGAACATTCAAGTTTGTTGCACTTTCAACCTCGCCAAGGTTTCTAATAAAAGATGTCATTTCATTGCTGGTGGTGTTGGTCTGTGCCCTGTGAAGGCAGCTCTAATTGTTGCACCAACCTATTCTCTCTTCACTTTACCATGTCAGCAACAGCGCGGCGCTTTCGAGAGAACGACATCAAACAACGAATGCAGGTCTCAACCATCCACCGTCGTCTTGTCTGTCGCCTACTTGTACGTCAGTTCTCCGTGGCGCCCGTGTGTGGATGCCAGCCGTGAGATAGCGCCACTCACCTCGTACTTGAGTGGTGCACAGGAACCACTTGGGTGGCGCCGCGTCTACTAGTCTTGTGTTCTGCTTTTTTATTGTTTCCGTTTCCCCTGTTAGCTGTGTAGCTATATACTGGTTGACATCACTAATACCGTGTAGTAGAAAGTTAAATCTTTGCAACTACAGTAAAATAAGAATGAAGTCTGAGTATTTTCATCTGGCGTATGTATACCTGTATAATTATGTGTGTATGATGTCGTCTTTAGCTTTTGAAAGTATCCCGCAACAGTTTCTCGAACAGTGAACAATCACTGTATCCTTGTAATGCCTGTAATGAATCTAGTATTTCAGCAATTGTCGAAACAGTGAACGTATTACTATATATATATATATATATATATATTATAGATTACATCAAAAGGCATCGAAACTAAATAAACACATACCGACTTTGCGAGCAATAAACACGTACAACCACAAACCGCCAGACTGTACCGACGCCTCTCAGCTATTTAATATTCTATGTTTTCAACCATTTTTGTATGTTTTCAAAACTCTAATCTTATAACATTTATAACTGTAGCATCAGAATCAGAATAATTTATTCGACCACAAAATCGTATAAATACAGCAAATATATATATATATATATATATTTAAGTGGACTAGGTCAACCTTGCAAATGGTGTGTTCCATATGTGACAAAGGTCACATATGGCGTTTTCCGAACTTGCCGTCGTCCCCGACGCCGTCTTCCACTGTTCCCGTCTCTGTATATCTCTCTTTCTCCCAACTCTTCCACTCTCCATCCTCCCCTCCCTCTCCCTCTTTTCTCTCTCTCTCTCTCTCTCTCTCTCTCTCTCTCTCTCTCTTATCGTTCCGTTTACGGATATAATACACTACTAAACTGCTACCTTAGTTGTGCATTTATTTAGGTCAATAAAATGTTGTTGTTACTTCTGTTCATCCTACGAGTTCGCAGATGTCAGACGGGCGCAAGAATACCACGAAAGGCATTACCCAGTTAACCCTGCAACAAGTGAAACGATTCAGTCGCGAAATCACATCTGGTGTACAACAGACGCGTGTCGGAGTGGTCACGTGAGTGCGCCCCCCCCCCCCGCGTCGCAAGGCAAACAAGTAAAGACAACAGCGGTCAAGGCGGGCGACAACAAGGCGACCGAGAGTGTGTGTCCGCTACGTTTGATGTTATCTGTTTTTCTCCTCATAACACAACTGTCATTGTGCCACGTGTCGATTGGGGTCGCTTTCAAGCTGTGTCTCGCGGGATTGTTGCCGCCATTAATAGCGAGTCACCCGTCGTAATTCGATGATTACTGCCGTTTTAAACTAACGATGCTTCCGTTTCTCAAGTTCGTTACATTCCTCATACCGGTCGTGATGATAGCAAGACATTGGATGTTTCTGCTTTGAAATGTTTTGTTTTGCAACGGTGATTTAGTTTCAAAGCGTGTGACGTGTGTGTTTTATATTTATGTAGAATAGTATGAGGTCAGAGGCCGAATTTAAAGGGCTGATACTGATACTGTCAATGACATAATGCCCTCTATGCATATGTGTGTATCAGCCAATGTTAGGACGCGTACGCACGCACGCACGCACGCACGCAAGCACACACACACACACACACACTCACACACACACACACACACACACACACACACACACACACACACACATACACACACACACACTCAAGCACATACACACACACACACACACACACACACACACACACACACACACACACACACACACACACACACACACACACACACACACACACACTCACACACACACACGCACACGCACCGTATATCACTGTCTTTATCTCCGCCGCCACTTCCTCCGCGACACCGCGGTCACCGTCCCATCAGAGTCGCCCGTAGATTGCGGTGAGGAGACGTATGTTTCGTGGACTTATCGAGATCTCGCTGGCGTCACGCCTCGAGCCAGCAAATCCCGATTAAATGACGTGGAATCGACTGAGGATTAAGTAATCGCACAAGAGTTTAGTCTAGGATTTGTGATTCTTCTGTTTATTTGGACTCGGCGAATCTGTCGCTTGGTAAACGATAATA
>CM034534.1:73030573-73073073 GCA_020002185.1 Paraescarpia echinospica
ATACATACATACATGCATACGTACGTACATACATATATACATATATGCGCGCGCGCACACACACACACACACACACACACACACACACACAAACAAACACACACACACAAACAAACACACACACACACACACACACACACACACATTCAAATATATCGACAAGCATTAAGTTGTATTAAGTTGTTAACAGATTGTGATATTTATCATTGTAATAAATAGAATTGCACGGTTATACAGGCCGTGTATAAGCAATTAACGTAGTATTCATCCCTTCAATATTGTGCCGTGGTTACCCGATCTACGGCATTCCTATATACAATACAAGTTATCACCATTTGTTTAAACTAATCGATACTGCTGGTTTGATATTGAAAATGGACCTGCTATAAATCAACGGTGGCTTTTTCAATTTGTTTACGCTTCCTAACATACACGGTTTCCAATTTCACGCCAGTGTGATGTTGTAAATGGGCACACGTCGTGCATGGTCCCGGGGTCCATTTACCATGCCGTGCAAAATCATTGGTGTACGTGATGTAGTTAAAAGTGGTTCATTGGTGTACGTGATATAGTTAAAAGTGATTCATTGGTGTACGTGATATAGTTAAAAGCGGTTCATTGGTGTACGTGATATAGTTAAAAGTTGTTCATTGGTGTACGTGATATAGTTAAAAGTGATTCGTTTGTGTACGTGATATAGTTAAAAGCGGTTCATTTGTGAACGTGATATAGTTAAAAGTTGTTCATTGGTGTACGTGATATAGTTAAAAGTGATTCGTTTGTGTACGTGATATAGTTAAAAGCGGTTCATTTGTGTACGTGATATAGTTAAAAGTTGTTCATTGGTGTACGTGATATAGTTAAAAGTGGTCCATTGGTGTACGTGATATAGTTAAAAGTGGTTCACTGGTGTACGTGATATAACAAAAAAATATGTGTCCAAACCTTACTGGTATAAATAAAAAATTACCCATTTCAGTATATTTTTACGGTTATTAACTTTGTATTGACTTTGTTATTGGTACAAGTTTGTTCTTCAGAGTAGTAGACGTTTAATGTCTAGACGTCAATAAACAATATATATATATATATATATTAAATAACTAAAACATAAACCGTTATTTTTTACGGGGGTCCATTTACAATCTCACGCCGGCAGTATGTCTAACAAAGTAAAACAAACTCCCCATTGTACGAACGAAATCCCTACGATGCGACATATTTGCGCGCGCACACACACACACACACACACACACACACACACACACACACACACACACACACACACACACACACACACACACACACACACACACACACACACACACACACACACACATGCAAATATGTGTTTACAAGGTTGTCTGACGGCCACAGCCTTTGTCTCCGCCTGATCTTTATTTATGCCGTGAATATTGCCGCGCGGCAGCTGTGCTGCAGTAACGTCCGATCTCCGGCGAGGCACCAGCGCCGTCTCTAGAGTCGAGTCGCTGTGAGTTCTCAGCTTTGAAATGCGCCGGAATATCAGCTTTGGACACCGGGGACTTCACTCGGCTACATCACGCTGCTGATCCGGTTAATGCGGATATGGCGGTCCATTTGACGCGAGCAAAACAACTTTATTGTACAGCGTATCGCACGTTGCCGATGAGGTAACGCCGCCAGGGGGCGCGACCGTACAGCGAGGTCGTACTACAGGGTTCGTTGACGTAATGAACTCTGGTACACTACAGCCCTAGCAGCGCGGTTTCTTTCTGACAGGTCAACGCAAGTGTGATTTAATGTGAACACCATATAGTAGTAGTAGTAGTATATATATATATATATATATATAATACTACTACTAATAATAATAATAATTCTTATTACAGTTATTAGTGGTATCAAAAGCGGCTCTAACAACAATAAACAGGAACGTTAGATTGTACTGTACTTATTATTTTTATTGTTGGTTTTGATGATATGATGCTTTGTAAACAAAATTACGACCACCTATTCCTGAATGTTAATTATAACAATCTCATCATATGACGAGTGCTGGCAATGGTGTTCACATTAAATCACACTTGCGTTGACCTGTCAGAAAGAAACCGCGCTGCTAGGGCTGTAGTGTACCATGTATATATATATATATATATATATAATACTAATAATAATTATATATATATATATGTATAATAATAATAATTAGTAGTAGTAGTATTATATTTAATAACTAATAACGTGGACGCTGCTGCCACCGCCAGTGAATGGTCTCCTTGTGTCGGGACACAACAAGTGGTTTCCGCTGGCCCTCGCACACTCGGTCGGACCCTGAAATGTGTATCTCTAGAACCCTGTCGAGGAAGACAGTGGTTAACGACGTAGACACCTACGCCTTTCGCGTTACCATGGAAACACTCGTTTCATGACTTCGGACGTAAGTCAGTGCTCACAGGCGCGTTAATCTTCTCTAATACTGCGCCACTACAAAAATGAGGAAATGGAATTGAATTAGCGACGTTTTATTCATTAGCGAGAGAGTGCGACTGATCCCGCTGACATTAGCAAGTGATCCTGTGACATTAGCCTCGTAGGCGGCAATCCACGACGGACCGCGCAGCCGTTGGCCAGTACGACACGTCCGTCTAGCTGATGAGTCGAGGCCTAATTAAGCATTTTCATTAAGAGCCCTTCTGTCGAGGGGATAATTGTCGGATTAGGCGACGATTACTTGGCGGGCGAGAGTAAAAGAGAGAGATCGCGACTTGAATACTCGTATAATAGCAGGATTCGGTCCATGGGACGGTCGACTTCACAAGCTGCAGTGTATAAGTCGGTCGACTTTAGTGGCTACAGCATCTGTGTTAGCTGATTTCAGTTGCTACAGTCTCTGTGTTGGTTGTTTGACTTCAGTGGCTACAGTCTCTGTGTTGGTTCTTTGACTTCAGTGGCTACAGTCTGTGTTGGTTGACTTCAGTGGCTACAGTCTCTGTGTTGGTTGACCTTTGTGGCTACATATACAAACAGACAGCGATAAATAGACACAGAGACAGAGTGGAGGGAGGGAGGGAGGGAGGGGAGGAAGGAAGGGAAGAAAGGATACAGGGAGGAGGGAGGGAGGAGGGAGGGAGGGAGGGAGGCGAGGAGGGAGGGAGGGAGGAGGGAGGAGGGAGGGAGGGAGGGAGGGAGGGAGGAGGAGGGAGGGAGGAGGGAGGGAGGAGGGAGGGAGGAGGAGGGAGGGAGGGAGGAGGAGGCAGGCAGGCAGGCAGGCAGGCAGGGAGGCAGGCAGGCAGGCAGGCAGGGAGGCAGGGAGGCAGGGAGGGAGGGAGCGAGGGACGGACGGAAGGATGGAATGGTGGAGGGACGGAGAGAGAGAGGGGGGAGGAGAGAGAGAGAAAGAACATTCAAGTTTGTTGCACTTTCAACCTCGCCAAGGTTTCTAATAAAAGATGTCATTTCATTGCTGGTGGTGTTGGTCTGTGCCCTGTGAAGGCAGCTCTAATTGTTGCACCAACCTATTCTCTCTTCACTTTACCATGTCAGCAACAGCGCGGCGCTTTCGAGAGAACGACATCAAACAACGAATGCAGGTCTCAACCATCCACCGTCGTCTTGTCTGTCGCCTACTTGTACGTCAGTTCTCCGTGGCGCCCGTGTGTGGATGCCAGCCGTGAGATAGCGCCACTCACCTCGTACTTGAGTGGTGCACAGGAACCACTTGGGTGGCGCCGCGTCTACTAGTCTTGTGTTCTGCTTTTTTATTGTTTCCGTTTCCCCTGTTAGCTGTGTAGCTATATACTGGTTGACATCACTAATACCGTGTAGTAGAAAGTTAAATCTTTGCAACTACAGTAAAATAAGAATGAAGTCTGAGTATTTTCATCTGGCGTATGTATACCTGTATAATTATGTG
The DNA here is from genome assembly GCA_020002185.1 of Paraescarpia echinospica. Taxonomy (NCBI): domain Eukaryota; kingdom Metazoa; phylum Annelida; class Polychaeta; order Sabellida; family Siboglinidae; genus Paraescarpia; species Paraescarpia echinospica. The sequence goes on from CM034534.1 coordinate 73,034,469, forward strand.
TGTATGATGTCGTCTTTAGCTTTTGAAATTATCCCGCAACAGTTTCTCGAACAGTGAACAATCACTGTATCCTTGTAATGCCTGTAATGAATCTAGTATTTCAGCAATTGTCGAAACAGTGAACGTATTACTATATATATATATATATATATATATATTATAGATTACATCAAAAGGCATCGAAACTAAATAAACACATACCGACTTTGCGAGCAATAAACACGTACAACCACAAACCGCCAGACTGTACCGACGCCTCTCAGCTATTTAATATTCTATGTTTTCAACCATTTTTGTATGTTTTCAAAACTATAATCTTATAACATTTATAACTGTAGCATCAGAATCAGAATAATTTATTCGACCACAAAATCGTATAAATACAGCAAATATATATATATATATATATATATATTTAAGTGGACTAGGTCAACCTTGCAAAAGGTGTGTTCCATATGTGACAAAGGTCACATATGGCGTTTTCCGAACTTGCCGTCGTCCCCGACGCCGTCTTCCACTGTTCCCGTCTCTGTATATCTCTCTTTCTCCCAACTCTTCCACTCTCCATCCTCCCCTCCCTCTCCCTCTTTCTCTCTCTCTCTCTCTCTCTCTCTCTCTCTCTCTCTCTCTCTTATCGTTCCGTTTACGGATATAATACACTACTAAACTGCTACCTTAGTTGTGCATTTATTTAGGTCAATAAAATGTTGTTGTTACTTCTGTTCATCCTACGAGTTCGCAGATGTCAGACGGGCGCAAGAATACCACGAAAGGCATTACCCAGTTAACCCTGCAACAAGTGAAACGATTCAGTCGCGAAATCACATCTGGTGTACAACAGACGCGTGTCGGAGTGGTCACGTGAGTGCGCCCCCCGCGTCGCAAGGCAAACAAGTAAAGACAACAGCGGTCAAGGCGGGCGACAACAAGGCGACCGAGAGTGTGTGTCCGCTACGTTTGATGTTATCTGTTTTTCTCCTCATAACACAACTGTCATTGTGCCACGTGTCGATTGGGGTCGCTTTCAAGCTGTGTCTCGCGGGATTGTTGCCGCCATTAATAGCGAGTCACCCGTCGTAATTCGATGATTACTGCCGTTTTAAACTAACGATGCTTCCGTTTCTCAAGTTCGTTACATTCCTCATACCGGTCGTGATGATAGCAAGACATTGGATGTTTCTGCTTTGAAATGTTTTGTTTTGCAACGGTGATTTAGTTTCAAAGCGTGTGACGTGTGTGTTTTATATTTATGTAGAATAGTATGAGGTCAGAGGCCGAATTTAAAGGGCTGATACTGATACTGTCAATGACATAATGCCCTCTATGCATATGTGTGTATCAGCCAATGTTAGGACGCGTACGCACGCACGCACGCACGCACGCAAGCACACACACACACACACACACTCACACACACACACACACACACACACACACACACACACACACACACATACACACACACACACTCAAGCACATACACACACACACACACACACACACACTCACACACATACACACACACACACACACACACACACACACACACACACACACACACACTCACACACACACACGCACACGCACCGTATATCACTGTCTTTATCTCCGCCGCCACTTCCTCCGCGACACCGCGGTCACCGTCCCATCAGAGTCGCCCGTAGATTGCGGTGAGGAGACGTATGTTTCGTGGACTTATCGAGATCTCGCTGGCGTCACGCCTCGAGCCAGCAAATCCCGATTAAATGACGTGGAATCGACTGAGGATTAAGTAATCGCACAAGAGTTTAGTCTAGGATTTGTGATTCTTCTGTTTATTTGGACTCGGCGAATCTGTCGCTTGGTAAACGATAATATTTAGCACTTTGGTGTGTTCTATCTGCATGCGGGGGTGACACGATACGTGTTATTATTCAGAACCAGTATTCCGGAATACACCACCTTGTCATTTATGACTGTTTGTATCATTTAATCAGATATTGATTTGATCACGTTGTTATAAGTTACCTGTCAGAATCCTGTGTCGTGCTCAGTGGAGCTTTCAATGCCGTCACGATGCCTGCGTCGTTGTCGGTGTGTACTGCTCTCTGTTGTCACGTGACAACAGAGACGACCACTCTACCAAAGTATGCGAGTAGTCCACGTAGTCTGACCTAAAAGGCGAATAAATTCTGTGTTTGTTATCGTCAAATTAGAGTTGTTTAATAAATATGCTATTGTGTTATTGTGGCCAAAGAAATTAGTACTGTTTGAGTCAGCACGTTTTTATTGTTTTCAATTTAAATAAACGTAAATATAAAGGTAAAGGTAAAGTTAAAGGTGGAGGTGAAGGTGAAGGTGAATGTGAAGGTGAAGGAGAAGGAGAAGGAGAAGGAGAAGGAGAAGGAGAAGGAGAAGGAGAAGGAGAAGGTGAAGGTGAAGGTGAAGATGACGGTGAAGGTGAAGGTGAAGGTGAAGGTGAAGGTAAAGGTAAGTTCTTATACAGCGCACTATCCAGTCGTCACGACTGCTCAAAGCGCTTTACATTTACTTGTCAATTGTGGTCCAGGTCCCCAATCTGCACCGACCGAGTCCCTGTGCCGACGCCGATGTAACATTGTGTGTAGAATGTACACCAATGAATCATAGCTAACTCATTCAGCACATCAAAGAAAACATAGCATATCAAGAATACGGAAGTAAATAAGTCTATATAAAAATCCTTGTTTTTAATGCATTTTGTCAAACACTTGCTAGGTCAGCCATCGACAGCTACACCCGTTAGTCACAGTTCCGCGCTGTTACGCGCCTGTCATGCATCTGTTGCGAATGTGGAGCTAAGTAACGTTGAAATAACGTTAAATAACTAACGTTTTGTGTTTGTGTTTTACATCGTCAATTAGTATATGACACGCCGCCAGTGGGCACCGGAAGCGACTGGACATAGAGGTGACTAGAGCCCCGCCTAGGAGGAGATGCTCTTACAATATCCCAAAGGTAGCGTGTTAATATTTAGATGAAATGCTGCTTTGAATATTCGAGAATATGTTCGAGAATAAAGTTAAACTACTTACGCACGTTTTATACGTACCAGACGTAAACAGTGCATGCAGTGCTAGGAGAGTTAGTTGGGGTTTCATTCCAATGTATATAAACTCTCTCAAAATTGGCTTGTTTTTCAAAGTAAAACTGTTTTCGTTAAACCAAAACATCAGACATGTCAATCCCGCCTCCATTGACAGCTTGGGTAGTTTGTTGTTATAAATGCACACTAGGCGTCACCACTGTCGGGAAAAATTCCCCGTTGAGAGCGTTAGTAGTGACTCTAACAGTCAGCACCCATTTGAATTGTGTGCTTCTCGCAAATAGGATTTGTTTCATATATATTTTAAATTATTTTTGTGGTTATAACTTTGTTATAATAAGGGACGTTTTAGCAAATATATGTTATTCTGACGTATACACGGCATCTCAAATACCTTGTAGGGTATGCTTGGTAAGGAAACATGACTCATCGCAGGCGCTTGCTCTGCTTAATTAATTCAATATAAATAGTGTGCTACTAAAATGTGTGAATAACAAAATAGTTAGGTATAAAGATGCCATCCCTATCTCACCATAAACTAATATGTAAGGGTGTAGGCGTATCTGCCATAGCGAATATTCGGAGCCTGAACAGCCGAAGATGTTTGTTTACAAGGAAACCTCATCAGTCGTATGCAAGATCAGTAATAACTGTTAACAACGTACAGTGTACGTATGGGTGCACAACGTGTGCGTATTCCAGATAGTTACTACAGTCGCTCCGAAAACTTCAGATTGAACCTATACGTATTGTTATATATGTATGACGACATATAAGGTTAAGGTATATTGTTAGTGGTCTATTAAAACACACCAGGGCGGTCAGATGGTAGAATTCATATAGTTTGTTTACCGTATACAAGATAATTTTGCCATATAAGTTACCAGATCTTTATTGATTAAATGGAGGTACTCTTTTCGGGTTTTTTCGTACAATCATATTTCACAGTACGAACTATATCTATTATAATGTACTGTTTTATAAAAGTATTCATTTTTTGTAGAAATGTAAGCGGTTCTGGAGGAGACTGTTTGTTTAACTGACAGTGCGCCGCTTTAGTAGATGTGACCTCAGTCGGACTGAAGGTCTTACTGCGACAGTGAAGGGGGTAGGTAGTGACGGGGTGGTAGGATGGTCCACGAGGGAGTATGTCGGTTACCCCAACCCAACTGACGAATTGCCCATTTGCCGGCCGCACCAATTTCCTGCAAGAATCTCGTAATTAATTCCTGGGTCGTGATTAGTTACATGACTTAATTAGTTTAATTACCGGTCTCGTTAACTGCATGATTCCTTCGCTGTACTCTGTCGATATAACCATGTGTGTTATTGCAACACCCGTACAAAACATTCTGTCGCAAGTACATGGTGATTATTGCTTCTAAGATTAATCATTATTTTTGATCATTGGTAGCGGCAGCTCATCTGTGAGTATCGCCAGAGTATTAAGTCATTAAGTGTTAATTATGTTGCCGGAAATGTATGTATCCTTTTGTGAAGTTGCAGCTTTATTTGATATATATGAAACAACCAATTTCTACGTAGAAAATGAGTGACACAAACACCAACTCTACTCGTGTTAAGTTTGTATATTGTTGATGTATATTAAATCGTGATTGTGCAATGAGACCGCTAACTTTACCCCACTACTGCAAGATATAGTATTGTATAAACATCATTAGGCATAGAAGGAAACACAAACACACTTACACACACACACACACACACACACACACACACACACACACACACACACACACACACACACACACACACACACACACACACACACACACACACACATACACATATACACATACACACATATACACATACACATACACACACACATTCACACACACACACACACACACACACACACACACACACACACACACACACACACACACACACACACACACACACACACACACACACACAATAATACACACAACACACACACACACATCACATTGAGACATTACACACATTATATACACATACATATATATATACATATATATATATGTGTGTGTGTGTGGTATATATATATATATATATATATATATATATATGACCATACATCCCTTTCGATAACCTAACAAGGCAACACGTTGCGTGTCAAGTCGTCGTTTGTAAATTAATACACTCCCATGTTGAGAGACAACGAACAGTGAGTCTAATCTGTGCGATCTTTATTAGCTGCTCAACGCGCGTAGAACATGTACAGTAAACACACGTATAACTTTATGTCAGATGAAACAACTACTAAACACACGTAGTTATCGTCAGTGGGATCTAAGGAAGAAAGGATTGGTGCAGATTGTTTATACTCGACAGTCGTTGGCCGAGCCAGCGCCCGATAGACGGCGGTGTCTTTGATGTCATCGGCGCAACCTGTTCAACGACCCAGATTTAATTAGCGAAAACAATACACCTGTTTACTGATTCCTTGTAATCGCTGGATGATGACGGATAATTGTCACTACTCTGTGTAGCAACATAGACACTCGCACTCAAACCGCTAAGGAGGCTAATTTGGATGTTGTCTGTCTGCTTCGTGCAGTTAGTCGCGTTCTGTACGGAGGAGTGCTTTGCTCTTGCGACGGCGTCGGGACGCTGGCAACGTGTTCCTGCTCGTAAGGTGTCACGGCCCTTCGGTGCGTTAAGCACGACTAGTAATAATAATAATCAATCAATTTTTTCGACCGGCGATATCATACTGATTTCCCGTATTCAATACGATTTAGAATGTTCCGAGGACTGCGGTAATTTCAGCCTTAATACGGATATGCTTCCAATATAAGAATATCAACAAACAACAAAACAATTCATATATAAACCAATTACTTGTATAAATAATTTTACAAGTATAAATTTGATGAGAATTTATAGCTGTCAAAGAGCATGCGTGCATTTATGACGCTAGGTATACAGTATATTATATGCAAGAAGACGCCGTGCATTTTGCTATAGCCCGATTAATCATCGACTAAAGTAATGCGGATTTCTAAGTAATTTCAAGTTAAAATAAATATACATATATATACGTCTCTACTTCATTTTAATAATAATCGTATTGCTGCAGAAATATAATATTTAGACACAATAGAAATGTTTGTCTACTGTGAACGAAAATTATGACCAAAAAGAGAATTGGTTCCGTTCGCAACCGACTATGATAGCTAGGGAGGTTGGGGAACCTCCCAGCCCTGTCCAGAGAGGCTGGTCGGTAACAGACACGTCATCAGGTAGATCTGAGATATACTAGACATTATAATGTTACCTGTGCACAACGTTCACAAAAAAACCGGAAAAGCACATTTATTATTAAACATATATATAATGTATATATATATATATATAAAATATACATATATATATATAGTATATACATATATATATATTTATATACGTATATATATATATATATGTACATATATATATATATATACATATATATATATACATATATACACACATATATATATATACATATATAAATATATGTATATACATAATATATAATAATATATATAATATAATATATAATATATATAACGCAGTTTCTATTCATGTTCCACTCATTTCACGAGCAAACAAGACGTGTTTGGACTACTGTTTATGTTTTAACCAAATACATCAAGATATGACGGTTTTACACGTGTGAAATGAACAAACTAAGAAGGCGATGCTTGTCATTTTTTTCGATTCCTCTCGCTGTGGCTAAACCAGTCCATCTGTGTCTACCGCTGTTGTCCGACGTGCTGTCTAATACAATGTTAATGCGATGGCCAGCGAGCGGCAGTGGTCGCTGACGAGCCGGGCCGCCCATTGGTCGCTGCAGTGGCCACCGCTGGCTCCGGCATCTCGTCGCATCGTCATCAATATTAACCAGGCGGAATCAGGCGCGCTGATTGGTTGACGCTTCAGCGGAGAGGGTGTGGCGGAGAGCATCCCACGGGCGCGGGCCAGGCAGCCTGGAGAGTGGAATCGAGTCCGGAGCGCCGACTAAGCAAAACCATCACCCGAGAGACTGCGGCAGTAGAAGCGGTTGTGTACCCGGCCCGTGACGACGACAATCCGCCGCCAGCCCGCCCACCTGCCGTGTTACCAGCCTTCGAGACCTCGTCATCTCGTCACTGTCGTGGGATGTCAGTCTCGCTGAACGCGGATTAACGTCGACGCTCAACGACGCAACTGGCGACGGATGATCTGCTGCGCACACGTGTACACCCGTGCACTATACGCCCGTACTTCAAGTGTCTTGTGAACGCTCTTGTGATTGCGTGGAATCTCCTTCTGAAGGTATCTGACGCCCCAGAGTCCGCGCGCCGACCGTCCAGGCGCTCAATACCTCGTCTCTCTCTCTCCCTGATCACGACGCCGGGTTGATGTTTGGGATTCAGGACAGCCTGCAAGCCCGTGGCCCGGTGACGACGCTCAAGGAGGAGCCGCCAGCCAACCAGAACAACAGCGTACGCAACTGGATGCAGCCGACGTCAGCCGTTGCTCCAGTCGACACAAGGTGAGACATCACTCCCTCCCAACTCTCCTTCCCCTAACTCCCCATCCCATCTCCCAGATGCCCAGCCCATGGTCGTCCCGGGAGTGACCACAACACAGGGCTCGGCGGCGATTACGGCGAGACCCAGGCCTCGATAGACCCGTGTCCGCATGGTCCACAATGACCCGTCTTTATGGGTCCCTTGTCTCCAATCCGCCACCGCAACAGATGCCGTCTCCTGTCTCCCGTCTCCCGTCTCCCGTCTCCCGTCTCCCGTCTCCCGTCTCCCGTCTCCCGTCCCCCGGCCCCCGGCCGCGCGCCCCGCCCAGACACCTCGCACCGGCGTCTCAGAGAACGTGTTCACTTCCTATTTGTCTAACTCATATACAACATCGTACCTTGGAAAATACTTAATGATAATCGGATGAATACAAGGTACAAATCCATCTCAGAATCCAAATATGTACCTTGCTTTCATAATGAATCATATAACATCCGGAAGCAAGCCTATGCATGTTGAAATAATGATGTCGTTATTCTGTTGTAATTTGTCTTTGATATAAATATAAAACATCATATATATATATGTGTGTGTGTGTGTGTGTGTGTGTGTGTGTGTGTGTGTGTGTGTGTGTGTGTGTGTGTGTGTGTGTGTGTGTGTATGTGTGTGTGTTTGTGTGTGTGCGCGCGCGTGTGTGTGTATATTCCCTTCGCATAAGTCCTAAGTCTTGCGCAGAGGTATATGAAGTGTATATTAGACATATACGTGTTAAAAGATAGAGGGAAGCAATATCCTTTAACAGTAGTTCTATCTCCTACAAGTGTGTTCACGCTGTCTTGTCTGCCAGTGTCGGGCTGGGCCGTGCCCACTATGAGAAGCAGCCTCCAGCCAACCTCCGCAAGAGCAACTTCTTCCACTTCGTGCTGGCCTTCTTCGACCGACAAGGCCAGCCGGTCGAGTTGGAGCGAACGGCGTACATCGACTTCGTAGAGAAAGAGAGGGTCAGTGGAATGCCATAGTAGTCATAATAGCACTAATAATTACTACATTACTAATAATAGTTAGTTCTCCTACAATGTGTCTTCTTCAACGTGCCATGTCTGTCACAGGCGTTGGCGATCATGGTCCTCCGAACGGCACGGTCGTTTAAAGTTTGTAATGTGTACATTTCAATTAAAACACTATTTACTGTGTGCGTATAACAGCGAGCAAAGAGAGTAACTGGTCTTTGATTAAAGCAAGAAGTGCGACACACATTCTCTATATTATCCAACACATTCTTTGCAAAAACACATCACGTTTGGGTAAAGATAATATGTAATTGAAACATTTATAAACATGTGCGTGAACCGCTAGCACGAAGGGTAAAGACGAGAGAGCACATTCACACTGGGGTTATTGTATGTTAAACAACTCCTCGGAGCAATGCAAAAGTAACGGCGTACTGTGTAGATTAACGAGATTTAACAATGTTTACCAATACGGCCATTCAGGGCAGCCAGACAAGTGGATAAGGAAACCGTTGGGCTGTCTAACACATTTCATACACGTGTAACCCGTTACATCTTTTGTGTATTTTGTTTGTAAACATACAGTATTATATTCAAACTACTACGCCCATTTCACACAATCACTCACTGCGTATCATTTCACACAGTCACTTACTATGTATCATTTCACACAATCACTTACTACGTATCATTTCACACAGTCACTTACTACGTATCATTTCACACAGTCACTTACTACGTATCATTTGTTCCATTCCTTTATCGCCTTCTGCGACAATGAACACTTTCTTACGTATAATCCGCACTCTTCGTTCAGTTCATTTCACTCTTCGTTCAGACATGTTCCTAGTCTCAATTCGCTGTTGTAATATAGGGATGCTGCCGCTTGATGTATGAGTTTAAGCTATTTAACTTATATAGTATATACAGTGAAAATGTGCATTTATCAAATTAAAAGTAAGCATACAAAATAAAAAGTATGTTTTAAAAACGCATTTACCTGAGGAAAGGCAACGTTCAGTGTCGAATGTACTCGGGAAAAGACAATAAATGGTAATTACATATGCAATGAGAAATATGATAGTCTAAAGACATTTCGACATAATTATACCAGTAATCTAAACAGCATTGTCGAATTAGCTCACTGATTTCAGAAACAGTACCATGTTGTAGTAAATAACGTTTCTCGTACAATAATAATTATTATACCGAAAGCTAATTATAGCAAATAATATATTAAAAAGGCGTATATGTAGCAGTATACGTGATCCACATGGTATTTATGGGAGTGTTTTATTTAGGGTGTCTTTATTTAGTATTACTGAACTTAGGTCAAATAATTTAATTATATAATAAAATATACTTCATCTTCTTTCATAAACTAACTGTGTTAATATAACAATGATGTTGTGTACGTTTTTAACGACGCAACATGCACAGAATATTGAAATATTGAAATATGAACACGGCCGTAGCTACAATATTGGTCGTCATCCTATATATGTACAGTTGCATTACCCTTCTTAAATGTACCCCACTGTGTACGACATATGTGTCGCCTTAGGTAGGATCAGGTATAATCTTTCCCATACGCTGGAGATACCGGTACAAGTCAGCGCGTTCAGTGCCATTTCTGTTTCTCACGGGAATGTTCTGTTTGTTTACGGACAGGAAGTGGATGGACAGAAAACGAACAACGGCATTCACTACAGACTGCAGCTTCTCTACGCAAATGGTAAGTCCACCTCGCTTCTACCATCTGCTTCTACGTAACACCATACGCTTTTCCTGGCGAGCTATATAGGTGTATAAACACGACTACGTTAACGCATACAAAGGACCCGCGTGTAATGTGTATCATTGACGTGTGCCTTAGCTGGCACACAATCATTTATACGCAATACGACTGACCGAGCGAAGGCAAAGAGTTAACGCATTGAGATGAGTCGGCGTGTGTTGACCATGCATTATTTAGAGACCGTGGCCATGTTATTGCTCTCTGCATCGACGCTGGCTCCACGGCGCCACACAATGCACGCAGACAGATACCATTGGCACATACCGCTATTTGCCTCCGCCTTAAAGATAGACTAATAGAATATTGATTGTATTCAAAGTGTACCCATTTCAGTCAGTATATCTTCGTTTATGTACATTGACACGTTTTTATTATAAATCTACGATGTGAATTGTAAAGCTTTGTTATCGCGTGGATCAGAGTGTGTGTACACACGTGCATGAATACACCAAGGTCCCCAGGCGAAGGTCCGCTGAGAACGGATGATTACGTGGGCAACTTAGATTTTCTATGGATTAGTTAAACTACTGAACGCGATAAACATTGCACCATGTGTTCCAGATAATTAATTGTCGTTTGCGCAATTGTACGCACATCACAAAAATGGTCTTATCCGATGGCACGGTTGTGAAATGACAGTGGTATAAAGTACTGTATGTGTTGCCGAGATAACAGTACATTGTGAACTGGGCGTCATCGTGAACCTTCCCGGAATAAGTACACTGCCATTGTGAACCTTTGTTCTGTACACGTTTGTATGAACTTTGAATTTCCCACGATTGGACACAATTGTGAACCTATCTTCTGTTGGAAATCACTGTGAACAATTCCTCAGCTGAACGTCATGGCGTACGTTTCCTCTGTGTAACGTCACTGTGAATCATCACTTTGTTGAACACCTCCATGAATCTATTCTCTATGACGAATCTATCCCTAAATATGAAACCGCTGTGAATATTCACAATTGTTAATGCTATAGAAAGTCGCACTGGGTTGACTTCCACCGTGGATCACATCTATGAGACACGCAGCGGAATGCATCGACCGCCTCGAAAATACAATCGTTAAACACAACCATTGTGAAGACGCATTGTCTTGTCTTGGATATGTTTATATCGAAACACGGCATCAATATATCCGCACCCGTCGACCCACACTGAATGTTACCGCATTCTTCTCGCTACACTGGCGTGTGCATATACTGTGGCGTATTCCGTTATAAGTCCCCGACAGCTTTCGACGTAACGCTACACCATTTCTATTAGGGAATTACTGGCACCAATAACAGAGGGGTTGTCAGAAGAGATATCGACGTTAATGAGTCAGTGAGCCGTCACAATCCCCGTGGCCGCGACCCCGGCACCGAGCGCGGTGTCGAAGCGGCGAGGGCGGGCGAGAAGCAGGCGCTGGGGCGGCAACGCTCGGCCTCGCCATCTGGACACGCGTGTGTCGGGCCTTGAGTGCACTCTCTTCCTGGCGGCGTCGTTCGCTCTCATCCTGTGGTTCGCTCCGGAGAGCTATACGTCGTCTAGCCATGCATACATCTACTATGATTATGTCTTTCCATTGACTATAGACGATTGACTATCATGGATGACAATTCCTCGAAGTGTCGTTCTTACGATGACTTCATACATATTCTCCATCCATCCCGTCATAGCGTCTGTCCTGTGGATCCTCATCTTCCTCGGCTTTTGTTCCGCTAACCATTCCCTGCAACATTTCCCGCTCGATTCCGTCAGATGATGTCACCAGAAAATGCTAGTTTGCTGTTCTGTATTTTATTAGAGAGTTATATATCTTTAACCACCACGCTTTATGCACGATGAAGAACAATTGGTTTGGTCTAGTACATATATAATTCAAATATAGTTTCCTGTTTTATTGCGCAATTGCGTGTAAATAAATAAATAAACAAACAAATGTGTGTGAATAACCATGCATATAATTATGAAAATATTATAGTGTTCTCCATAATTCATAACTGATATTATAGTCCCGTTATGCCAGCCTCAGCAGCGACAATGGCCTTGTCTCTCCGGGTGAAACATTAAACCTTCGCAGTCAACATTCGAGTCATTCATGCGTATCGTCAAACACGCACGGCGTACACACACACACACACACACACACACACACACACACACACACACACACGAGGCGATTAGTACACCGCTAACAACACGCAGTCACGTGACTGGGGCGATCAAAGAGCAGGCCAATTGGAGTTAGCTTTATATCAATACGTGCGTTTTCCGTGTCGGCGGCTGTGTTGTCTGAGAAGCATACATGAATGTTAAAACCTAAAAAATGGCAATCAAAATGTTGTTGTGCGAAGAAGAATTCATGTACATTTACGCATATTAATTGTAAATGCGTTGCACATGTTTTTTAATGAAACTGATGTTTACATCATACGTGTTGCGCGTAGTTAAAAGTGCATGTGTTATATGTATGAACATGTGTACAAATACGTATATACGAATGCATGAATAATGCATGTATGTGTACACGCATACACATGGCGTGCATTGACATCCATTATAATTTATTGTATAAATAACTGCATATTATATTTCATAAGAGAGCCTAGTGTGCACGCATCGGTGTAATCGCATTATTACATATGTTGATATGCTATTACAACTGGCTGTGCCGACCCTGGGTCGGCTGTGTGCATCGTGGTGTGTTCCCTGACTGTATCGTTGTGTGTTCCCTGACTGTATCGTTTTGTGTTCCCTGACTGTATCTTTGTGTGTTCCCTGACTATATTGTTGTGTGTGCCCTGACTGTATCGTGGTGTGTTCCCTGACTGTATCGTTGTGTGTTCCCTGACTGTATCATTGTGTGTTCCCTGACTGTATCGTTGTGTGGTCCCTGACTGTATCGTTGTGTTTCCCTGGCTGTATCGTTGTGTGGTCCCTGACTGTATCGTTGTGTGTTCTCTGATTGCATCGTTGTGTCTTTCCTTACAATATCGTTGTGTGTTTCCTGACAGTATTGTGTGTGCGGTGACTGTATATTGTATCGTTGCGGGTTCCCTGACAATATCGCTGGACGTTACAGGTGTACGGCAGGAGCAGGACGTGTACGTTCGTCTCATTGACTCCATCACCAAACAGGTAATAATCATTTGCGCATTCTCAACACAAACTGTCTGTCTTTAAGTGTCCTAATGGCCGGGTAATAACCCTCCCAGTTGTCATCAGTACCGACTGTCATCTGCCCCCCTCCGAGTACATAAACTACCACATGTGGCCGCTAAGTATCAGTGCAGTCACGCGTGACGAGTCTGTCCGTGGAATGCCGCTCAACCGTCTTGGGTGCTGCGGTCAATGAGCAGGTTTGGGTGTGTAGCATTTATTGAAAATCAGCCGTTATTAAGGCATTGTTTTTGTGCGAATTGCGCACACCACAGCTTATGACATTCGTATTACATGGAAATATATATATAAGGGGTTAATAGGATTTACGATAATCCATACAGCTGTCCCACATACAACGTGACGTCCGTACGTGGTACAAGATCGCTCAACAGATCGAGTAAACATGCCACTAAATAGTTATATGTACCTAGCAAAACACTTTATGCGATAATATAAAAGCTGCATTTATCTCAATCGAATGGAAATCTTAAACACATCTAGATTGTGTGGACGTTAGGGAAATGTCGCGAGTATTTATGGATATCGTTTAGATGGTTAACTATATTCCCGTACAGAGCTCTATTTCTGGCAATCTGTAAATATATGTGACCATCGAGTTTTACGTAGTTCCATAATGTAATTGTAATAATTAGTCTTTCTCAAATTGCCATAACAATTATCAAACCATTTACTGTTAGCATCGTTTGTGGTCGTGTTATATTTGAGTTTATAAATATATATATATATATATATATATATATATATAAAAGAACATAAAATAACTTAATCTTTCTGTCAGCTGTGCATTTGTTATGCAAAGGGGTAACTTATAAAATATCCTTCGTTATTGTCATGTTCACACACATACATACATGCATGTACGCGCGCACGTATACACACCAGGTACGTCGCACATACACACGTCTAATTTCGGGGATGTTTGTTTTGACATAAGTATACCGAACATTGCTTCCTGGTAATCCTCATTACACAATCCGGTATGTTCCCATGAGTTGGCCTGACCTGTCTCGCACATCTAATTAGCTAATCCATTTAGCGATATTCCCGATTACACATGTTAATTCTTAAACGCACGAGTCGCTGTCCCTGGCCTGGGCTGACCGCGGTCCGCGCTGACCCACGGGTACTGGCCGGAGTGCCGTGCCCACGGAGCGGTCACTCTTTGCCCTGTCCGCCACGACCACTGGGGCATGTCGGACTTCTTGTGGCGAATGCGTTTAACACTGACTTATAAAGTTTACTGACGCGCAGTTGCAACAGATTAGTGTCAGGATGCGAAGTTTCCCAGCGACTTTCACCGCCACCGAATCGCCAAATTATGGCGGTAACAACGGTCGAATGTCTCACGGACGCAGCACGACGTCGCATATGACACTCTACTGATTAAATAAACTTTCTGGCGATAAACTTGGGGATCAGGCAACAGACGCAGCCAGTGTAATTAACTACAGCGAAACGTGCCGCTGTCGTATTCGTTATTCCATTGTGAGTGCGAGGTCTTCATTATGAGCGCGGATTTTGATAAGCGCCTGCACGGCACGGGTTGACGGTAGATCCCCTCGTCTCAGGCCAATTGCAATGCAGGAAGACAAGCGACAGACTCGCGAGGATGTCCCGCGTCGACGCGATTGTAGCGCGATGCATTCTACAGGCGTCGGTTCGGGGTAGATTGGATTCGTCGTCAATAAAAGCCGCGCTAGTCGGTGTAAATTGCGTCAAAGTGACACTTTTTGTTCCGCGGTTGTTCTTGGTCAGTGCGTGACGTCGCTAGCCCCCAAGGGCGCTGTAGCGTGCGTGCTTGCGTGCGCGCGGAAGAGACTCGTGCGCACTTTTGCATAGATTGCTTGAGGTCTCCCGGTCGTGGTAGAATGATGCGCTGTACACTGTTGAACACACACACACACTTATACACACACACACACACACACACACACACACACACACACACACACACACGCACACACACGCACACACACACACTCACACACACACACACGCACGCACGCACGCACACAACAAAAATTGTTTTGATGCAAATAATTGTTCATAAGTATCATTATATTTCTGGTTATACGTATATGTTAACAGTTCGAACGTTAAAATAAAACGTATTGTCCACACAACCAGGTGTCAACATTTTAGACAGACCGGCATTCGTCTGCCTAAACAGCGGTCTGCCTAACGCGGCGCTTTATGCAAACTTGGTTTACGTATGATGCTGTTAGAAGTAATCTACTTACATTTCAGTGTATATCTGATGCTATACTTTACTAATAAATGTATGAATTATTATACTAAGTGTTTTTAACAAAATAATTAATCGAGCTTGGTATTTAAGGATGGCGGGGTAATTACGTTGTTGTGTTCGCTCAGTGGGTAACACTGCCAAAAACAATTTAAATACCGCTTGTTTAGGCTCTCTTTGTTCCTCTTGCTGCATTCCTTGCTCTAATCCTTTGTAGAATTTCACTCTTTTAATGTATCCCCACGAATTCTTCTGTCTCGCCATGACCACCGCCCATCTTCTTGATTCTTCTCGCAATGTGTCACTAATTATCCCTAATTAATGTCCTGTGATGCTAAATACGTATTACACCTGTACGTCACAATGGTAACTCTAACGTTGTTTAACGGACCCTTACCTTCGGCGTGTTGGAGTGTCTAGAAAAAGAGCGACGACAGACTGAGACTTGCATGACTTTTCGGTTAAACGAAGAAGAAAGGATGTTCTCGGAACGGAATTTTTGCATGACCTACTGGACTAAAAGGCGACGTGATTTTAAAGTGTTTGCAATGGGGCGAACGACAGTCGCTTTGTATTCGCAACAATACATTCTGACTACTCCAAAACACGTACAGTAATATTACGTTACCATTGTCGGACGAAACATCTTTGCTCGAGTCTATGTTGATCGAACGCTTGGTTGTTGTGAATCATAAGACAGTCGTGTTGTTTGCAGACAATCATTTACGAAGGACAGGACAAGAACCCAGAGATGTGTCGGGTTCTTCTCACTCACGAAATCATGTGCAGGTAATTGTGGAACTTTCCCTTTGTTCTAGTTAAAGTTGTGGACGCTTCCTAAACTAAGATGCGAACTAAATAATAACTAAAGCCAACGCTTTCTAGTATAGGCGTTCAGCTATGTCTGCAAGAATTAATGAATAAATAAATAAATTAATTAATTAATGAACCAAGGAAAGGTTTATTCAAACTTTGGCAACGGTACATGCAAAACAAACAAGTATGTACAAGAACATACATATTTATAAAGTTTTATGTTTGTTTTATATCATATATATATATATATATATATGTATATATATATATATACATATATATACATATATATATATATATATATATATCATATAATTATACGTTCATGGAACACAACGCAGTATATGACTGGGAGTATGCATTGTTAGACGTGGGTAATATACAGTGCTATTCATATTTATGTAGCATTACCCCTAACATCGCCTTACGCGTTCACTACAGTGTGTTCTACTTCTTCGTCCACCCGTAATTCACTCTAACAAAAATAGCTGATGACATGTTATTGCAAATATTTATTCTCCATATTTTCTTATTATATAAGTAATAATTTCACAAGATAACATGTATATTTAATAATACAAGTCAGTGCGTAATTAACTACAGTTCCACAACCAGCTATTTCTTAAATAAATGTTTTTGTATATAATGTAAATGCATAATATTACAATGCATTTGCAATACGCCTGCGTTTACTGGACTACAGAACGACTGTTATATGACACATAACAAGTAGCGAGTTGAATTGCCTTTCGGCGGCCTCAGTTGGGCGTTCGTAAATCAAGTAGGCTAGGACAGTAGCCATCACGCCGCGGTTGATGGGTTCGTAGCTTTAGATACTGCGGCAGCTTTCGTTACCGATGACTCTGCGATAAACTTAAGTTTCCATTTCGTTTCCGTCTACCAGTCGGTGCTGCGAGAAGAAAAGCTGCGGAAACAGAAACGAGACTCCGTCTGACCCGGTCATCATCGACAGGTAGGGGACGCTTTGCACATCGCGATTCTTCTTTCTTTTGTCACGTGACTTGGTTCTTTTTCAGACGGTCACGGGTCATTCATTTACATCCAGGTTAATGGAATACGAATGAATTATCGGTGATTTAGCGACGGTCCGCCACTTTGGTATTGTTTTGCTCCATAAAAAACTGTTTCTGAACAGGGATGTGTTCATTTTTTATGCTGCGACAAGATTTATATTTGATTGGATCGCTGGTAACAGCGACAGACAGGCAGAAACTGCACGTGGGGTCATTGTTTCTGAATCATTTGATGAAAGCTTTTCGGAGAGCAAATGACACACGATGAATACTATTTCAAAACTGGTTAGTAAAAAAAATTAGCAACATAGTTGATTTTCAGAAGATTCAAAATGCAAATCTGTAATCACCATTAAAAAAATAAACGTCGTCGCAAATCAATGAAACATCTGGTGGTGCATCCTAATATTTCCATCGCGATGTTCGTGAGATGTCAGGTAGTTTTCAATCAGGCCAGTGTTTATATTATATATTATGTTTAAGTATAAGACATTATCAAATATAATTAGTGTGCTGTTATCGGTAACAGTGTGCATGGGAGCATACTGTGAACACACGTGATGAATTTGTGTAACTACATCGGGCACATGGAGTTCCATTGAAGGCCCACGTCACGGCATAGTACGCCATGTAGAGTCACTATATCCGGCTTGATGGATGGCGGCTTAACAACGGATTTCATTTAAAGACTTTACAACGAAATATGATTCTAAATCAATCAATTAATCAATCAGCGAACGACGACTTTAATCTGCAGATTACGATATGATCCGCAATAGTTGACAGCGCGGTTTCTGGTAGCATTGTCAAAAAACATCCGTGTCGCCGAAACGAACCGTCCGGCTAGACCAGCGCTCGCCCCGTCACGACATCCATCATGGGTTCTTTGTTTTGAAGGACCTTCGCCTGCGACTTTATGAAGGATAATCCCCTACAAATCGGTTGAGTGGTGACCGTAGGCGGCCGATTACGCGAAACGCTGGGATGATCGAACGGCGTGTCAGTCAACATTGACTCCGGATTTAAAACAATAATCTGCGGGCGTTTTTTCAAAAGATTCCCATAGGTTTTGAATAGTAATTGTAATTATATTGAGGCTAAGTTTTCACCTGACAAAACGGGGAACGAACGCAGCGTTAAAAGCCACCCACAGAAGCACGAAGCCAGGACGACGATCCGTTCGACTCAGGCGCGCAATCGACTCACGTCCATAGTAGATAAAGAAATGTCATTTGCGAGATAGTCGACTAATATGATAATATCGTTGGCTGTGCTATCGTTTCAAATGGCGGTTCACATTGACTGTGTGAACGGACACGTCGAGTCTGCCAGCGACTCGTGCATCGCACTCTTAACAGTCGGCCGCTAAATCGAATCACCCGGAGCATATGCGCGCGTAAATGGGGTTGAAATATCAATTACACGAATGCGTCTTTCCGTATAACATGATTTATGTTTCGTTTTGTCGATGCGTCGATCTGGCACGTTCAAGCGAATCTTCAGCTCCGAATACACTGTAATAGTATGCTATTGCAACGCGACACCGATCTAGTGTATATTCATATGTTTTCTTTACACTTCTCACGTGACACAGACAATTGGTATTTACAGTGAAGCATTTTATTTGGTTATTTTCATACGGTCTATGAAGATATGTAATTATCAGTGACAAAATAGATTTTATATAAGTTCTCTGTCTAATTTAGATTTGTTTATTCATGCCTTAAAAATTGTTTGGTTCTTTTTATTCGTCAGATTCGTTACAATTAAAGTGTGAAGCTAAGCATAGCACTATTAATCAGTATCTGACTTTCTAGTAACTCGCATCTACTTACTACTAAATCGAATTGTTCAAATAGATTTCACCAGGAACGATCTCTCCAAATTTACATCAGTGTCCCGTTAGTTGTGCGTTTTTATTACGCTGTAATGTCCGGTTAGCGGTCAGCGGAGACGCGACGGACAGGTGGCCGGAGTCAGCCACGCGGAACTAAACGAGTGCCCCGTGCCGGCCACGCAGGGGTTGAATGTCGACATCGCGGGGGGTCGAGTGGCGGCGCCCTCTGATGTGTGTTGTCGTTACGAGTAGTTGTCCTCGTTCACGCCTCTCGCTTTGTGCGCGGCGCTCTCGAATTACCCGATAATAGAAGTTTGTGTTGCGCTAACAACGGCTAGCTGTAGACGTCTCCTTGTCGCTGGTCGAGTCCGGTCCTTGTGTAGTCCAACAGACGGCTACTCGAGTCAAGTAGACACACGGTGTGTGTGTGCAGTCGGTGAGCTGGTAGTGTCAGCTCCGTGGGTAGAACACTGACACGGAGACGAGGCACCTTTTTACTTCCGGATTCATTAATATTTTGAGACGGTATGTTTTGCTCACTCGAAACAAATGTTTGATAGATAGATAGATACATTTCGACAGTTATGGACTGTAACACTTATTGTGTAAATTAGATATGTTGTAGCTGATGTTTTGTAGCTGTATGGTAACATTGTGACTGTGTCAATGGCGGCATGATCCCCTGTATATGTAGAGAGAATCAGGTTGTCTTGGACGATATTTGTATACGAGTAGTCTCCGTGCACTGCAGCGTGGCTGGATGCTTCCCAGTGAAGTTGAGATGTTGTTTGGTTGAACAGGTCTACCAGGGAGTAAATTGTAAAGCGCTCTCAGCAGTTCTAAGGACTGGATACTGCGCTATATAAGAACTTACCTTTACGTACCTTTTACATTTGACGGGAGCATCCAATAGATATACTGATTTGCTAGACATAATGCAAATGGTAACTGATTTTCCCCTCAGCTTAATGAAACAGTTAATATTGACACACCCGATTTCCAGATATTTCAAAAAGTCACTTTGTGTGTAGAATTGACAAACGCTGAATTACAAGCAACGGGCAATTAAATAATGACGCGTCCCAGCGTCCGTGTTAGGCGCAGATACGACACAATTACGTCGGTTCTGACGCATCGTGCGTTAGACTGTTGATTGGTTTCTGGCAATGGACTCGCGGCACGCAACGGAGGACGACGCGTACTGTCTCTTCATTTATCTGGCACATGAAGATGAGGGAGATAGGCCGAGTGTATGGAGATGGTGGCGATAACGTTGTCATTATCAAGACGGGTCACGCCGTCGAATAGTGTCCATTTAGATTGGTTGTAGACACGACAACAGCGATAGCACAATGGATAAACACATTAATGTATATCTTCATCTTCCCTTTGTACTCTTGCTGTATGGGTTTCTCTAGTCATCTCGGTCTCTCTCTCTCTCTCTCTCTCTCTCTCTCTCTCTCTCTCTCTCTCTCTCTCTCTCTCTCTCTCTTCTCTCTCTCTCTCTCTCTCTCTCTCTCTCTCTCTCTCTCTCTCTCTCTCTCTCTCTCTCTCTCTCTCTCTCTCTCTCTCTCTCTCTCTCTCCCCCTCCCTCCCTCCCCCTCTCTCCCTCTCTCTCTCTCCGTCTCTCTCGTTCTCCCCCTCTCTCTCTCTCCCTCCCCCATCTCTCTCTCCTCACTCTATAAATTGTTTCTTCATCTACCCAGGCTTCTGCAAATTTATCCAACTCTCACATGATCATTTCGTAATGTCATCACTGTCTCCCCGTCTTACTTTATTTTGATCTTCCTCCTCTCTTCCTCTACCACAGTGTCCACCCTCTCTTGGTTAGTCTTTTCCCTCTACCACAGTGTCCACTCTCTCTTGGTCAGTCTTCTCCCTCTACCGCAGTGTCCACTCTCTCTTGGTTAGTCTTTTCCCTCTACCACAGTGTCCACTCTCTCTTGGTCAGTCGTCTCCCTCTACCACAGTGTCCACTCTCTCTTGGTCAGTCTCTCCCTCTACCACATTATCCACTCTCTCTTGGTCAGTCTCTCCCTCTACCATAGTGTCCACTCTCTCTTGGTCAGTCTTCTCACAGTGTCCACTCTCTCTTGGTCAGTCTCTCCCTCTACCACATTATCCACTCTCTCTTGGTCAGTCTCTCCCTCTACCATAGTGTCCACTCTCTCTTGGTCAGTCTTCTCCCTCTACCACAGTGTCCACTCTCTCTTGGTCAGTCTCTCCCTCTACCACAGTGTCCACTCTCTCTTGGTCAGTCTCTCCCTCTACCACATTATCCACTCTCTCTTGGTCAGTCTCTCCCTCTACCATAGTGTCCACTCTCTCTTGGTCAGTCTTCTCCCTCTACCGCAGTGTCCACTCTCTCTTGGTTAGTCTTTTCCCTCTACCACAGTGTCCACTCTCTCTTGGTCAGTCGTCTCCCTCTACCACAGTGTCCACTCTCTCTTGGTCAGTCTCTCCCTCTACCACAGTGTCCACTCTCTCTTGGTCAGTCTTCTCCAACTACCACAGTGTCCACTCTCTCTTGGTAGGTCGTCTCCCTCTACCACAGTGTCCACTCTCTCTTGGCCAGTCTCTCCCTCTACCACAGTGTCCACTCTCTCTTGGTCAGTCTTCTCCTTCTACCACAGTGTCCACTCTCTCTTGGTCAGACTCTCCCTCTACCACATTATCCACTCTCTCTTGGTCAGTCTCTCCCTCTACCATAGTGTCCACTCTCTCTTGGTCAGTCTTCTCCCTCTACCACAGTGTCCACTCTCTCTTGGTCAGTCTTCTCCCTCTATCACAGTGCCCACTCTCTCTTGGTCAGTCTCTCCCTCTACCACAGTGTCCATTCTCTCTTGGTCAGTCTCTCCTTTTACCACAGTGTCCACTCTCTCTTTGTCAGTCTTCTCCCTCTACCACAGTGTCCACTCTCTCTTGGTCAGTCTTCTCCCTCTACCACAGTGTCCACTCTCTCTTGGTCAGTCTTCTCCCTCTACCACAGTGTCCACTCTCTCTTGGTCAGTCTCTCCCTCTACCACAGTGTCCATTCTCTCTTGGTCAGTCTCTCCTTTTACCACAGTGTCCACTCTCTCTTGGTCAGTCTTCTCCCTCTACCACAGTGCCCACTCTCTCTTGGTCAGTCTCTCCCTCTCCCACAGTGTCCATTCTCTCTTGATCAGTCTCTCCCTCTACCACATTGTCCACTCTCTCTTGGTCAGTCTCTCCCTCTACCACAGTGTCCACGCTCTCTTGGTCAGTCTCTCCTTCTACCACAGTATCCACTCTCTCTTGGTCAGTCTTCTCCCTCTACCACAGTGTCCACTCTCTCTTGATCAGTCTTCTCCCTCTACCACAGTGCCCACTCTCTCTTGGTCAGTGTCTCCCTCTACCACAATGTCCATTCTCTCTTGGTCAGTCTCTCCCTCTACCACATTGTCAACTCTATCTTGGTCAGTCTCTCCTTCTACCACAGTGTCCATTCTCTCTTGATCAGTCTCTCCCTCTACCACATTGTCCACTCTATCTTGGTCAGACTCTCCTTCTACCACAGTGTCCACTCTCTCTTGGTCAGTCTTCTCCCTCTACCCCAGTGTCCACGATCTCTTCGTCAGTCTTCTCCCTCTACCACAGTGTCCACGCTCTCTTGGTCAGTCTTCTCTCCTCTCTCATCCCTCATTCTCTCTACATGTCCTATCCATCTAAGCAAAATAAAAAATATAAATGCAAACCCACAACTATTTAGTGGCTGGGTAACGCGCCAGTAACGAGGTCTACGTCGGGTTTTCGGCGGAAAGCGACGTCGTTTCTATGTCTGAAGTACGCCATGTTGGTCGGGTGATTTCGTCGGCTGCCCGTTTCCCGACGTCGAAGAGCGTGCGCCAGTAATGGGCTTTTAATGGAAACTGTACGATGCGCCCACCCCGGGGGAGCGGGGCCCGGCACTTACCTTATTATTGCATTATATCACAGAGTCGTCAGGCTGCAGAATTATGCCGAAATATCGCAACCCCAGGGATGGGGACTCGTTTAACGAGTCGATCGTTTTAAGACAATAAGAAGACAATTACATAAAAGCTCTCTTATCGGCACTTGCGTAAACGTCTAGGGCCTCCGCACGGGGACTTCCACCGAGTCGTCTACTGGTCGAGCAAATGTCGTCTGTTGTCAACCACTTCCCCCTCACACGTTGTCTCGTGTCGCATTCCTTGCGTGACGTCATGCGACGAGTCCGTAGTAGCCGGTTTTGTGCGTCGAAAAAGTTAGCATATTCCGAGGTGTGTGTGTGTGTGTGTGCGTGCGTGCGTGTGTCCGTGCGTGCGTGCGTGCGTGCGATGGTTGATGTACGTTTGTGAGCGTTCTCTTACTGGCGTGGTGCGTGTTGGTGTTTACGTGACAATTGAATCTTGCGTTTCTTTAAAATATCATATAATAAGGAGCAATTTTAATTTTGAAGAAATAACAATTTCAGGAGGGTGTTACTTATAATTGACAGAAAATTAGAAAGGAAATGTAATATTTTAGTCAATACTTTTTTGCAAACAACTAATTGACAGTGACACATAAGCGTGCGTGTACTATCAGTACGTGTGGAGCGCAGTGGCGCAGTGAATAAAGCATCGGTCTTCCAGTTGGAAGAACGCGGGTTCAAGTCTTGTGCTGCCGTTTCTAACTTTGAGCAAATTAGACCACTCAACGTTGCGCCAACTCTATGAATGGGTATCTGGCTATAGACAATGGTAAATAGTTGTGTACGAATAGTCTTCGCGCATTAATTACATCGTGGCTGAAAGCTTCCAAGAACTATTGAGATGGTGTTCGATTGAACAGGTCTGCCAGGGAGTAAAGTGTAAGGCGCTTTGCACAGTCCCAAGGACTAAATACTGCGCTATATAAGAACTTACATTTGTACAATATTAAGTCGTTGTTAATTCACCTCGAACAATAAAACATTGCGGGTAGCGCCGCTGTACACGCGGTTCTGTTTGTTTACATCTCGTCGATTTAGCGTCGACGTTGTAACAGGTCTCAGCAAGGGGAAGCAAGTAGCGATTGACCGACAGATAATCCTTATTAATCCACTGCGAGCGCGCGTAGAGCAGAGATCGCCGGGGGACTCGGGCTGATTGTTGACGCTGCGACGTCCGCCGGCTAATTTCCAGTGGCCAATCGCCCGGGGAGCACAGGACAGACAGGCGAATTATTATGTCAAATTGGTTTCGATATGTTCGATAATGTATACGAGTCCCTCTGTGTGTCGCCCACTGCGCCCCGTGCGGCCACTCGAGGCATTGCAAATATGAGACATTGCGTAGGCCTCGTTATCGCGTTAATGCATCGATTTGACAACGTATTGGTCACGTATATAATAAATAAGATTTCCGGGAGAACATCGTGAATATTTCAAAAATAGTTGTATGGCATGACGATCGCGTGCTTCTTTTTGTAATATAACGCCACAATTTGCTTATGCGTGGAATACAAATAATAATTATAGGTATTATTTAGAAACGTGAAATTTGTCACTGAAAAGCAATGCTTATTCGATGGTTGAGTATTTACACAAAATCTGTGATTATATTATTGTATTAGGAACAATACATAAATGATGATGCCTAAACAAACCACTAACCGGTGGAAATACTGGAATTGTGTTGTCCAACTTGTGTCAATCAAAAGCAACTAGGACCGTTGCCGCTAGTTGCGTTAATCGTATTGATAAGACTGCGTGGTGCAGTGGACTGTTTCACCCCGTCTTTGTTGTCAAATAATTGTAAATCTTGCGCCGAGTGTCCATCCAACAACCCTATTAACGTATAAATACAGCGCCATTTGGCGACGGCGATAAACGTTGCATTGAGCCGATAATTAATTAGCCGCTCCGTCGGGCGAGCGCTCGCAATGGCCGCCGCCGTGAACTGCCGGTGCGGTCCTATGGCGCCATTTCCGCTGTAGCGCTGTTAACGGAAACCGGCGTTCACGTCTCGTTACGTCCCTGTTTGCTGTCGCTTTCCGGCTATCCAGGAAATGGCTGTCGGATTGTCGTCAAGCCCTCTGTTGGCTTCTTGCGCCGTAGTCAATGGGCGGTGGTTAAACGCTATCGCTTGCATGGGCAATGTCTATATATTCCTAGGCCCATAATAACAGTATAAATTTAGTTTGTACTTATTTGTTGCTTATTCTGATGTCTAGCGTGTGTGTTTAGTTAGTGTTATTCAAATATATGTATACATAATATCACCAGATCGGACATACGGTATCATCGCAGATATTACATCGGCAGCGTCATTGACCTATATTGTTCTTGCCGAATACTAGCCTGCATACTCGCGCAGACGCCGACGTGCGAAACAGTCCACGGCGCGTTAAGTTATTACTACGCCACGCAGTCGGGCATCAGGTGAACAACATAATTGCCCTATGCATACTAAAACATTGTCGCCATCGGCAGATTCAATTTGTCGAGCGCCGAGCGATATTGCCCTACGCCGCTCGGCGTTACTGACTGCCGCGTTCAGGCAATCAGCCGGTAACATTCAGTCGAGTGTCGTTGACGCGATCAATGGGTCGGACCGCGCAGTAAGCCACCGCCTCCTCCCCCGTTAGTCCTACTGTAGCAGCCATTGATACAGTCAGCGAGCAGCAAAAATTGTACACGTCACAAACGATGGTCACGTGATCGTTGTTTATCATTCTACGTATCAGATCAATCTTTGGTGAACTAATTAATAATAATAAATAGTAATGTTGTTTGTGCTGCTTACGTATATATTTTAATTTAGAAAACTAAGTTTGCAATGCATTAATTATTAGACTATAAAAACAGCGCTATAGTTAAAGGACTGTACATTTTTATTCATTTGAAATAATAAAAAAAAATTAAAAAAACATTATAATGCCAAAATAATTAATTAGTGAGATATATCAAATGCAAATTTAATATAATGTCAAATCAATCTGAATACTTCTTTGGGTACTACATCAAATGCATAGTTCGCACTTGACTACGTACTATATAACATTTCAATATTGATGTTTCGGTAGTTTTCAATGTGTTTTCATTCCCCCAGTGCCCCTCTAACGACGCTATTCCTCGGCATGCTTTTCACAAGGTAAATAACGTGTACTATTGTTAGTATTCCCCATTAGCCACCATTCCTTTAAATTCACTGATACTGTTATCATTATTACTATTATTATCTGTATTATCTGTACTATCATTATTATCTGTATTATCCTTAGAATGATCTCGGTATTCGTCTAATGCGGTCAATTCATAAAACAATTACAACAAAACACGTGAATATTCATCGTATCCTGTTAGGGTTGACGTTTTGGGGCCTTGATGCTGTTGATTGCTGCCGCGATGTGACGGTCGACAACCTACCGATCGATAGGAGGCATGCGGACAGTGGGGCGCTGGGAGCCTATTGTGTCGGGCGGGAAGGCGCGACGGCCGAGCAGATATAAATCGAGCGTTACGAATGATCTAATCAAGATAAAGGAACGCGGGGTTCAATAAAAGCGAATTAGCCGACTTTCCGTCATCCGAAATAGATTCGGTCCGACTAGAGTGACAGATCAGACGACGTTTTAACGAGAACAAAAACAAAGTTTAATGATTGATTTCAGTTCGTCGGGTTCAGTGTCTGTAATGTCTAATGCTAGCATCCTCCGCGAGATTAAGGAAGACGCTAACGTAAATCACGCTAAAAAGTCACGTAAGTTACCCAAGGAAACTGTGATGCCGCGCTATCGGTGCATGCCCACCCGGCGCAAAACGATCGGTTCCCGGACACCCGCACAGCTCTGCCGTACAACTTGTGTGGTAGAGTCGTCGGGACCGGTTCGGTTACACGCGGCTTGGTGATCGCTATCAGGTCGATTTCACACATTGCAGCAGATTGCTGAATCTCTGACGAGACTCGAATGTACCAGGTCTGTGATAGTGATATTTCCTGGAATCTCTGGGCATGGTTAAGGTTAAGGTTAAGGTTAAGGTTAAGGTGAAACAGTTTTTATTAATATTTATGTACGTATATATCTATATATATATATATATATATATACATACATACATACATACATACATACATACATACATACACGTAGCATCATGCGCCCTGCCACCGACACGGGGGTCACCGAGACGGGGGATGGGGTCACGCCGCCCGCCCAGACCGGCACTCTACCTACCACCATCTGACAGCCTCCGTAATCTCAAATAAGCTCGAGCTTTACATCATTTATTTATATCCCGTCTTCGCGGTTTCCATGGCGATATCAGCGAACACTATTAGACGACACAGATACTAGTTATACAATATAAGAAGGTCCCCAAAAATTGCATGTCACAGTGTCTTTAAAATCTGACAATCGATTGCGAATTTTTATTTTAAAACTGATGTCCGTCAGTATCGTGTGCTTTTATTAACACTAGTATATTGGCATGGCGTGCGAATGTCGCCAGATTTTTTCCGCATCATTTCGCTGACGAAGCGAAAGTTTTAAATCTCGCTGAATCTAAAAGCGTTATTGTGGTAAAGCCCCATTGTATTTCCAAATGTCACATCTACATATTACATATTACACAGCAAAATAACATATAATACGCATGTTGTT
Source organism: Paraescarpia echinospica (assembly GCA_020002185.1). Lineage (NCBI taxonomy): Eukaryota > Metazoa > Annelida > Polychaeta > Sabellida > Siboglinidae > Paraescarpia > Paraescarpia echinospica. The sequence goes on from CM034534.1 coordinate 73,062,555, forward strand.
TGCATGAAAGATAAATAATATATTTATCTTAGTTATATTTAGCAGCATAGCAATAATTATATGTCACTTTATCGTTGCGATATACAATCCTGTCTTTTGAAGTTTTACTTACATCTTTCCCTAATCTCATCACCGTTCAGTGAGTATCGATGCGCAAAACTCTACCGGAATACTTGTTCATGATCGTGGAGCATCGCGGATATTGCTTAGTAATAAATATTATTATTATATTAAGCAACAGTAATGATGCATTCCTCCATGCCGTCGTGACTTTAAATACACGTACAAATGGCACAAGATATGCACTTGTTAAAACTGTATACATATAATTTACGTTAGAACATTAGGTAAACTAAAATTAATGTAATTTAACATAAAATGATTATCACAATAAATGTATAATTAGAGCAGTTACGGCAATGTATAAAGATGAAGTATGATGTGTATTACTAAATAACGCCGGTGTGAACACTTACGTCGACCACAGCTACTGGTTAAACATGCGCCAGTTGATAAAACAGTTCTTACACACGGCCGCCTCCTACGCCGTTACTTTTATGTGCGTGTAATCCGGGAGGTCGACGCACTAATGGAATCAGCGACGTCGACGAGGCGATTGGGAACACTTTGCCCGGTTAAATACTTGGCGACCGAGTCGCCTGGGTATCGGCTCGTTGACCAACGGGTCGAGTGTCCTGTTAAGTCCGAAATAAACAAACCGTAGCCAGAGCAGGCGACGGAGAACTCAATATGCCCAGAGGACGCAAAACACGGCGTTTCTAAAGATGGCCGCCGCTAATTCGTTAACCAGTCACCCTACGAGTCCCGATGGGCGACGGCGAGAGTTTGTGACACGCGTTGAAAGAACGACCGCGGTAGAAAGACGAGTCTGACAGTCGGCGGATAACCTTCGAATACTATGTCGTGTGTCGCCGTTCTTGTGCACTGTATCCACTCGGGTGTGTTTTATATAAATATATGTGGCGACGTATGAACCAACTTTAACACACAACTCAGGTAACCTAAAAATAACTACGTGAGGTCATATTACAAATTATTTAATCTCTAAATATCATCACATCTAGTAATTATTATCCTAGTTCTCTCGATGCAAAAATGTCCTTTTATGCGACACAGTAGTCTTTCTGAAAACCATTGCAGACATATATATCAGGTATATAATAAGACACAATGACGCATTAACACTCAAACATAAATTCATTCTATTCTAATGTGGACGTTTTATATTGTATATTTCAGCATCGGTATTATACTGCATGCTAACGTCCAGAATCTTATATATATATATATTTACTTTCTCCCAGCCGCTAAATTATTACCAAAACAATGTTCCCAACCGTTGCGTTTACCTTCCGTGACATAAACGATTATCGTAGCAGTGAACACTTCCTGTATATTTACAGTAAAACATTTACTGGTACTTAGTGGGAACAACGTGCCTGAAAGCCCGCGACTCATCGGAAACACAAGTGGCAATATATCATCCCCCTCTTTCGCCACTTCCATTCGGAGACATGATTAGCACGGTGTCAAGTGCTTTCTTGTTTGCGCGAGAAGCCAGCAAGCGGTCGTATTAGCGCGGTGTTCGCGTTCAGCCAATTTCTTCCGCTCCCTTTATTTATTGGCCAACTTTAATTTTCCCGACGGAGCGCCTTCGATTGGCCCTTGAGGCGGCGCTGTATTCACGTCACGAACGGGATCGCTCATTCTGCACGCGCCCGACGCCGGGATCAGCCATTATATGCGTGTCGTGTTTGGGATCATTCATTATAATGAGGTGCGGTGGATGGATCGTGCTTTATATGCTTGTCGTCGGCGCTGACAGATGGCGGTTTTTGGCCGGCCGTGTCGCTTCGTCTAATAACTCGGACGGATTATGAATGTAGTAGTATTTTGGCAGCAGTATATTAGCGTGCGCGTTTCCCAGGAGGTCGCCTCAGCGGTCGTTTGCCGTTGACACGGCATTAGCGGCTCGGCCTCGCTCCGACGATTCCTAATGCACTTTCTTATTCGACGGCGTCTTGTGAGTGAAGTCACACCGGCGTCACGTCACGCCGCTGCGTCACGCCGCTGCGTCACGCCGCATTGCTTGTTGCTGTAGAGTCGATGGATGAACTGTAATGACATTGGTGATTATGATGACTATGATGATGACTATGATGATGACTATGATGATGACCATGATGATTACCATGATGATGACCATGATGATGACTATGATGATGACTATGATGATGACCATGATGATTACCATGATGATGACCATGATGATGACCATGATGATGACTATGATGATGACTATGATGATGACTATGATGAAGAAGAAAAGCGTAACAGAAGTGCAGAAACTAGTCGTAATTTTGATATCTTAAATGTGCTATAGTAAACGCACCATAATATATGTTGCACTGTTAATGTGGTTGACGTGTATTGACGTGTATTGACGTGTATTGACGTGTATTGACGGGTTGCAATGAAAACGAAACGCAGCATTATTCGTTTAAAATTAACCAATCCATTATTTGTTTACATTTGAAGCATAACGAACGGCTTGCCGTGCACCGGTTATTGCAATAGTAAAGATTCGTTTAGTTTAACATGCATGTGTCGCAGTTCGAATTCTCGTTCATAGATGGTTGTAACTTTATTTTTAAGCACACAACAACATGTATATCAGGATAGATTCTTACGTACGAACATGGAACTCTAATATTTCGTTGAACATTAAATAACTTAAAAAACCGATGGTAAAACCAAACGAACTAGAGACCATTGCCAGACCAAATTCAGAGCCGGATAATGTCTATTGTCAGACCTAATTCCGTCGATATTCTGACAAACCGCCTTGCTTCGGCCAGACACAGCTGCAAAGACAGACGATGCACATATTTGATGTGACACTTCGCCTTTTAGTACCGACACATTGACCGCTGATAAAGGATTGCTTCCTCCGAGAAAGATCGCAGTGGTCGCGCCGCCTATATAACGCACTACTTACGACTCTCTTATCCATAATGCACGGACACGCTCGCCTCGGCTCCCGATCTAATTCGAATGTTGCAAATCCTCATGAGTTCATGCGTTAATATTTAATTAAAACATATGTTGTTGCTCCAAAGGAGAATTACATCCTTTATACGAGGTCCGGTATTACGTATGAGATTTAATATTTAATCGAGCAGAATCAGTTTTGTTCCGCCGGGTATTGGGCGTGATTCTGATTTGTTATGATCCGCTTTGAAACCAGAGCAATATACAACGTCTACCGGGTAAACAGAGTCGCACCTACACTGCTAAATAGATCACGCAACATACTGCAGCTTGGTTACGTGGAAATACTGGTGCGTGAGGGTGTGCGTGTATGCGTGCATGCTTGCATGCGTGTTTGCGTCACAACACACACAACATATATATATATATATATATATATATATATATATATATATATATATTAAAACGAAAGGGTTTCATTACCAACTATGATTCGCTCGAGGAAAAGACGTATTAAAGTGCGCATGGCCATGGTCGTTGCACACACTATAGCGCACTACGCCGTAAGAACAACTTTTGACCTGTCCCGTTTATATTTACGCGTCTTACGTAAACACAGCTAGATATCGTCGGAGCGTTTGTACACCGCCCTTCCTTCATTGTTTGTACACCGCCCTTCCTTCATTGTATGCGGCATTCACTGTCACCTCGTGCGCCGAATACAGATATCATCGCAAATCAGCGCATCGCAACAGGCGCTATTCATCGCAGTGCGAACCTTTGACTCGGTACCAAAGAAGCGGTGTCACTCCACTGGTGATTACGGAGTTTGGTCTTACGAGACGTTACTGCAGCTATGCACTATGGATGAGTCCCTTTCTTCCAAAATTACCCGGCGTCTCTCATTAAAGCTGACCTTTCCTTCAACCTATCGTACCGAGTGTCGTATTGTATAAGTCGAATAAACTTACGTTAGCTAGCTACGTTACAGTCATCATGTTTATTTATGTCACTATGTCACGACTAAACGGCGATTAAATCCCGACTATTTTCTAATACTTTAGTACACTTCTTAATGCAATGTTGATAGAAAATAATCCTCCGAGTGATCGGTACGTATCATAATAACAATACGGTATTTCTTTAGCGCCAATCCCCGCATAGCGGATCGATGCACAGTACGAGCAATAAACTAAATGTATATTAATATATTAAAATGCATCATTTCAATTTTAAAGGCATCAGCCTAAACGTGGATTTGAAATAATTAATATAATGTAAACATTAAATGAACGCAAGCACGCTTACAAATGTGTGAGAAAACACAACGAAAACTCAACGACTATTAACGCCATACCACCGTCAATGGTCGCCTTACGAGACCGTTCTAGCTGGAGTTTTCATTAAAAACTGATACGATTGTAGCATTCGTCGCTCAGTGTAAAATATCGCAGTCCGGTTTATTTCTGTACGACTGCGCGGACCGCAAGGTTGCCATCGACAAAAGAGTTAGGTAACTTTCGGAATGAATAGATAGCTTATGTAAATCTGTCTTCACGTGTGCGATTGCCAAAGAAGCAATTTGTCGGCCACGTCGAAGGTTCCTTTGTTAAAATTACAACGCCTGGTCGCTTATATCGTACAATTAGGTAATGTAGCATAACGTGTATATTTGAACATATTGAATTTGAACAAATTTTTTAATTAACAACAATTTATAAATATATTATATGTGTGCAGATGCCACGCTCGCAAGACAAGGACGCAGATGCACGTATGTCGTGCTGTGCCGCATACAGTACTTCTAGTGCATGATGCTGTCATTCGGCAAAATTCACTTGATTTATCTAATATTTATTTTGCTGTTATCAGGATGTCACGAATGGTTGATTTAATGCGGTGGCTCTATGCCAGTGACAATGGGCATCGTGAGGCAGATTTGCAAAATGCTAGAGGCATTTTGGCGAATGTCCCGAAACGAGGCCGGGCGAATAACTGTTTTCCAAAATCTCAATAATGAAGTTAAACGAGTTGAAACCAGATACATCAGTTGTGTCGACGTGATTTAGAAGAGGCATGCCCACAGAAAAGTCAAGGTGGCATCCACTGACAAGAAGTTTACTAATTTCTCTTAGTTGTTTTTTGCACTAACAGGAGAAACTGTAATTGCCGTCAGATGAGATTTGTAATTATATATTCTCTTCAATTGGCGCCGTTGGCACATCGCAGATGCCCCTTTTTAACCTATCCCAAGGTCTTTCTACTGACCCGATGGCTTCTGTACAGTGCAAAGGATACGCAGGTGTTAGATTTCAATCAAACGCATCGGTTTCTTTGTCTTTGTTTACTCCGGGGTTACCATTGCATCAATAGTATTTAGTTTCTTTTCCTTCTTCTTCTTCTTCTTCCCCTGTCCCATCTCGCACTGCCGCCTCCACTCACCCGCTCTCACTGCCTGTAGTGTTTGCTTTCCTCTACTCTCTCCTCCTCTGCTCTCTCCTTCCAATCCCACCAAATCTTTTTTTCCACAATCGTCCCATCTCAGTCGTCATCTTCCTCGTCTCCTTCTCCCTCCACTCCGAGGACTTCCACTTCCTTCATTAGCCATTCCCTCCATTTCATTAACCGACTCCTCGCCAGTTTCTTCTCGCGTATCTCGTTGTTCCTGCGCATCACAAAACTCGACTAATCTTGCCAGTGTTCGAAGCCTACATTTGCACGAGTGCGAAGAGTGAGCGAAGACTGCATCAGGCCAGCCTCCGTCCATCAGTCGAGCAGCCTCCGACACGTGTGTGGAGACGATAAGAGGAAGAGAGCTAATTTTTCACATGACAAGATGCAGTGGCGCGTGCTCACTCGCCCCGGCTCGCCGGCCACTGACCGCTCCATTAACGCAAATTAGCGGCGTGGGCACTTGTTCGTTCCGTCGAGCGTCTCGCACGCTGCCATCAGTCACTTTCGTTTCTTATCCCTCGCAACAGCCACGGCGGCGTGTGAATAGTCTTTCCGTGTCCATTCGAGATGTTTCCTTCCACTTATGATCTCTCTCTCTCTCTCTTTCTCTCTCTCTCTCTCTCTCTCTCTCTCTCTCTCTCTCTCTCTCTCTCTTTTTCATTTTTGTGTTTCCTCGTTCGCTTGATACTGACTAACTATTTGGCTAAACATAATTTATTGTACAACATATAAATATAACAATATTTTTTTTCTAACGGCAACTGCAAACTCTACAATAATAACAAACAACAATAACAATAATAATAACAATAATAATAACAACAATAATAACAACAGTAACAACAACAACAATAACAGCAACAACAACAATAACAACAGCAACACAAATAATAATAATAACAACAACAATAATAATAATAACAACAACAACAACAACAATAATAATAACAACAATAATAATAACAATAGCAACCATAATAACATTACAATAGAACGCAACATTATAATAATTCAACGTGTGGATTTGTACATGCACTTGTCAATACAAGTAAATATGACAGCAAATTCTTTTCACTATCATATTCAAAAAAGTTCATTTATTTGCTATATTTGGAAGCAAATCTTATGTTTGGTAGCAAACTGTTTATATATTTAATTCAACCAATATGTGAATAATCTTTGCATTCGATATTTGGTAAATGTACATGTTTTATTCTTTCTCCTTATGTTGCTGTATATTTTATTTCACACATTTCCATTCGTCTCTTTAAAAACACATAATTTGAGTGATTTGCTTTCAACATTGCTTTATGATTTGCCACGTCCTCAATTAAATATTTAATCGTGTTTGATACTCCCTCGGATTTCTCAGCGGGCGTGTCGGGTCAAACAATATCCTGACCCGGGAACCTGCGGGCCAACGGTGACTTACTTGTGAGACGTATCGTTCTTCCCCGGAGGAACTGTTGGTTTAATTAGCTATGTCTGCCGCCAAAACTCGCCTACAGAAGCTCCCTCGAGTCGTAGTTAGTGAAACCTTTTCTTCATAATATCACGGTGCGCCATGCAAAAGTACAAGCATGTGTCTGTAGCGAGAATCGGCATGGAACTAGTTATGTGCGAAGTTAAGTTTTTGTTCTACTTTAGAAAATGTTTTATGCGAAAAGTTACATTGACGACGACGTTGATACTCTTATAATGTTACCTAGTGATGACGGGAAGTTACATTGACGACGACGTTGACACTCTTATAATGTTACCTAGTGATGACGGGAAGTTACATTGACGACGACGTTTATACTCTTATAGTGTTACCTAGTGATGACGGGAAGTTACATTGACGACGACGTTGATACTCTTATAATGTTACCTAGTGATGACGGGAAGTTACATTGACGACGACGTTGACATTCTTATAATGTTACCTAGTGATGACGGGAAGTTACATTGACGACGACGTTGACATTCTTATAATGTTACCTAGTGATGACGGGAATATAATGTTACCTAGTGATGACGGGAAGTTACATTGACGACGACGTTGACACTCTTATAGTGTTACCTAGTGATGACGGGAAGTTACATTGACGACGACGTTGACACTCTTATAATGTTACCTAGTGATGACGGAAAGTTACATTGACGACGACGTTGACACTCTTATAATGTTACCTAGTGATGACGGAAAGTTTGACTCCGTCGCACTTCTGTTACCTTCACTGGGTCGATGTATTCAGGCGTATATATAACATACAACTGTAAACATGATCTGTTATAAAACAATAAACACGATTATTACCTGTTACATAAAATTGTAAATATGATCTAATAAATATACAGCGTTTAAGTGTGATCTATAATACAATAGTTAAACATGGTCTTTTTAATATAGCTTGTTATAATTATGCGTATAACAAAAACCTTAAGCATGATGTATTACATAAAACTGTAAACAATATATACTATTTAAAACTGTAAGCATGATCTATTATATAAACTTTAAGCGTGATCTATTAAATAACACAGTAAATATATATATATATATATATATATATACATAAAATAACACGAACTAAATGTGAACTACACACACGTAAACGTGTGTTAGTCACTTCCCTCCCCTATCCCCGAACCTTGCACGGCGGGATCAGGGAAACGTCCGACCACACGTGGGAGCCATCGGGAAACCGATCCACGGTGGGAAAGTCGCCCAAGTGTCGCCCGAGTCTTTATCGGCGGGAAACTACCTAAACAAACACTCGCCCGCCATCTCTTAATTTAATTAATTTAATTAGCAGGTTGGTTTTAATTACGTCGTTCGTCCCTAGCAGGTGCGTGAGCGAACGGCCAGGCGGGGACGCGTGAAAGTGGCCCTATCAGGGCCCGACGGGTGGGCTCGTATCGCGGCCCTATCACTCGCGGGTAATAACACAGGCCTCCGGGGGCGAGGCGGGCGATTGGGGCCCGATACTGTTTCCCCGACGCGGAGGGTGGGCGGGCCGGGGTTCGACCCCCGGGTAGTCCGACACTCTTTAGACAAATTGATGGCATTTTGCTCTCGCTGCTAATCCAAATATTATCGCTGCCAATTAATAAATTACTCTCAAGTATCCCAAGTATGTAAATTCGGCACCGGATGTGACCTCATCGAAAAGACAGCATGGGAAAAATTAATTACGATGGGAATAAGTGTTTTGATCATATCTTGTTTTGTACACATGAATAAGTTTATATTCGCTTTTTATGAGCAATTGTGTACGTATATTATATATGCATACAATCTAAAACCAGAAATATACATTATATATATATATATATATTATATATATAATGTATATTTCTGGTTTTAGATTGTATGCATATATGCTGTAGAATATATATATATATATATATATATATATATATATTATATAGCATAATATAGCTTCATCACATAGAAAATGCAATAACAAATAACATAGTAGCAGAATGTATCATCTATTTTTTTAACGAAATTCAATACACAATTTGGTGTAGGGTTCCCTTTGTCGCATTATTCCATTATAGACAATGACTTGAACGGTTGAAAGCATGCACCGACATTAAAAGAAGCGGCCGTTTCAAATGTACGGCGGTGTATGTACCGTCATGCGTGTATGGGGTTAATAGTAACGTTACTCGACGATGAAATGCCTTGATTAACGTATTAAATCAAGAATGAGTATTAATACTATTATTATTCGCACATATTAAAAGTGATTATGTTTGTATATAATATAATTATAATTAAAATAATACTTTTTTTTACATTTATTGTTATATCATACCATAATAAAACAAAATGATTATATAATATATATAATATATGTACATATATATTATGTAATCATTTTGTTTTATTATGGAATAATATAAAAATAAATGTAAACAAAATGTTTTATTATAATTATATTATATACAAACATAACACATCACATATAATATAACATATATATATATATTAAACTAATAATAAATAAATACATAATTATCACTTTAATTTATATTAATATATATATATATATATATTATATATATATATATATAATATTAATAAAAATTAAAGTGATAAGTATGTATTTATTTATTTATTATTAGTTAAATATATATATATATATATATCATATTATATCATAGTTCATACATCATATATTCACACTTCTTCTGACGTGTGTCCCTCCCCATCAGTTGGTCCGGTCTGACTGGACCGATGTCTGAAGTCACCTGTCCCGAGGCCGCTCTCATTGCCCCGTCCCCGCTTCGGGCATCTGTCCCGATAGCATCTCGGCCAGCGTCCTTCGTCTAGCGCCCACGGGAAAACATCAAACATTAATCCGTGTAGCAGACGGGCAGCCATGTGGCACATGTTTTACGATTCAAAAAGAACATCGATAATTCTCCTCTCAAAACTCCATTACAATTTCGACTAAATATAATTGAAATGATACTCCAGCATGTGCGTTCATTCACGTTCTTAATTCATAGGTGTAGATTTCTTGTAACGATGCTGGTGTTTCTTAAATCTTATTATTCGCAGACAAGTAACATCTCTCGTACACAAAGAAGAAGGTAGGAAGAAATTAAACAATAACGGCGAAGCATTAACAACAAACAAATGCACAGACCAACATCATCATGCCATAATACCCATAAAACATATATAAGACATTAAAGTCTATTAAAAAAAATGAGTGTGTATGACGGGCGCCAGCGTTGACGATGGGTTCAGCTACATGGCCGGGCGTCTTGCTTTCGTCACGTTTTTATCGCATCGCCTAACAAGGTGGCGTGGTGTGACCGATAAGTTTGAAGTTTGATTTGTGAGACGGGCGGTAAACCATAGACTTGGTGCTGACGTCTTTAATGGGACAATGTTAACGCAACGCCATTCTCAGATTACGTTATAGCCTCTCTCTCTCTCGAGATAGGAACACAGGTGGTTAGCTTGTATCCTTATTTCTCCAGCATTTGATGCTTAAACTGACTGAATTACAGTAATTATAGGAAGTGGTTTGTTTTTATGGTGAAGTAGAGA
>CM034534.1:73083073-73160573 GCA_020002185.1 Paraescarpia echinospica
ATGTCAACGCATATAGCCTGCGTTGTTTCTTAAGGCTGCCAGTTGACATTCTGTGCTTCGACGGGAGCACTATTAGTGGCTATTCTTCAGCACGGAAGCCGGGAGAACTATCGGCAGACGGTTCCGTGGTACCCAACCTCCTCGGCGCTCGTGGAGAGGCACTCGAAGCTCTTGTGACGTGTGACGGAGTGGTTGAACGTCGACTGATGCCGTACGGTCACAACAACGCCACAGTCGCTCTTGACTGGAGAGTGTTTGTTTTGTGACGTCACTTCAGGAGAGAAGAATAAACGTGCAACATACTTATCGCTGTAAAATGAAAGCGACGGCCAGGCTTCAGTAATGTCCAGTGGGGCTTCTGTTGGTGCGAGTCAAGTGGTCATTGTGTTCTATGACAGTATTTGATTTTAGTAGTCTAAAATGTTAGTTGGCTTATTGGCGTAAAGTATGAGATCCTATGAACTATCACTTAACTAATACCTATGATACACATTATATATATATATATATATATATATATACAGATCGATGATGGCGACCTCAGTCGAAATACGCTGCGGCACAACTTAAACCATAATTATACGCAGCGACGCTAATCGTTATGTAAGCCAACGAGTGCATTAAATGGGAATACTTCCTGCATTCAAAAGGAATCGGACACTCCAATATAGGTGATGGAGGTGATGGAGGCCGGAAGTTATGGACACATTACGTGCGGCCGCTGCAACAGCCGGGAGATTGCGCATAAAGCCGACTGTTACGTAATTGTGAGGTGATGTTCACCGGCGGTTGTCAGAGGGCGCTGTCGGGCCGCCGACAATAGTCGCCAGATGGCGAGTCAGCGATAATGTGTCGGTGAAACAAAGCACGTCCGATTGCACGCGTTGCTTGGAAGCCGTCGATTTTACACGTCGGCAAATCCCGCTAACTCCCCCTTTTCCCTTCGTCGTCCCAGCTGCCCGCTCGGGCGCGCTAATGGCGGAATGAGAGGCGGGAGTAAGCCGACGGGATCTTGGACGTTCTGGCGTCATCAGTTGCCGAGTTTCGCGTCACCGACCACGTCGCCGATGAAAGGGTCGTGTTTGATTTAGAGGTCGGCGACACGACTCGAGCCATTGACGCGAGAAGGAGTTCATCTGTATTGGTTGTCGCGGCGGGCAATAAATTAATAATCCAATTCGATCGCGTTTACCAATGGCCAGAGAGAGAGAGAGGGGGGAGAGACGTGACGACGCACAGTATAAGTTATGTAATAATTCATGATTTATTATAAACATTCACGCACGAGTAGCTCAATAAACGTGTATGCACTACCTATGAGAAGCGCGACATGAACATTCTGTTGTGCACATTTTGTTGTAATCAGGTGTCATATTAAACAATGCTATGTCACTTTCTGTCATGTGCATAGTTGCACGGACTGGTAGGTGGACTGGAATTTGGACCCCTCGTTGACAAGTATAAAACTGATTAGGTATATTAATATTTCAATGCATTGGCTTTTTATGCTATAATATGCTACAATATGCAAAATGTATAAATATTAATGTTGTGTGTCCCGATAGTTCAAATGGTTTAATAAGCATACACAAACTATTACTTTTATAAATTCAATTATTGAATTAACTCGTCAATCTCAGTTTCATGAGTTCACGTAAACCACAAAAAACTGTTCTTGTGAGATGCTGATTTAATAACGAATACTGAGCCTCTCATTCAAAGATAAGAAACCATTTGTTCTAAAGCCAACGCAAATGAAAAATAAGTAAAGCAAGAAAAAATGCGTTAACGGAGACGGTCAGGTCGTAGGAATGGAATTCATACGTCACTGTATCTATCACACTCTGTGGTCATTGTCCACGGCCGACACGTCTCCACTTAATGACTCGCTTCAGTCGTACACTGCTCTTACGGCATCTGGTCGCGTGACGGACAAAGGCGTCCACTCTCAGAGGTATGGCCAGTGGACAGCGGAGACGTCACACGGGACACTACGTTGACGGACAATATCCAGACAATATCCAACAATCAGCAACGACTTCAGTTTCGTTCCCGTCACATCCGCTTGCAGTAAACCTCGCCGTGGATCTTCTGCGAACAGGGAGTCGACAATTTGCCTAATTTAGCGGTGTCGTCTGTCGTCGTTCTAATTGGCGCTCAGTCACTGAGCGTAGACTTGACTTATAATGCCAATTACTCGCCATAGTAGAAGCGTTCTTCGTCGTCGTTCTGTTGCAACCCGCTAGATGGCGCAATTGTCGTGCATGCGTCAGGAATTCGACCAATATGGTTCCGGAAAGCTTCCAGACAAAATATGAAGATATTTAGAGTTTCTGTAAATTCCCGCATGCTCTTGTGCTGGTGTATTGTAAAACTTGCAAATCCATAGTCATATTAAGCAGAATTATGTTGACCATTCGACCGACCGACCGACCGACCGACCGACCGACCGACCGACCGACCGACCGACCGACCGACCGACCGACCGACCGACCGACAGGCGATAGCCGGCCGCAGGTGGTGTCTTATTTGTTTTTAATGTGTTACTAAAGGTTATTAGCGGGAAATGAAAGTGATTAAGTGATTTGTCAGAACGTCGATGACTCCTGACATTTTAGTCGCCGCTTTTCGCTTTTGTCTGATTAGTGTTAGCGTGGTGCGAGCGGGCGCAGTGCCCGGCTCCGTGTCTCGACCGCCGGGCTCAGTAACCCGAGTCGACCGCTGTAGGCGCCGTGTCACCTACACATCGCCACACCGACTCGCCGTGTCAGCGACGCATCTGTCCAGTTTTCTTGGAGAATGATAACAAAGAACATGACACGTGACATCAACGTCAGCCAAGTCGTCGAATTAGAAACTTAGATCCCGTTGCTTACTGTATAGCGCATTTGTGCGCGCGCGCGCGTGTTTGTGTGTGTATGTGTGTGTGAATGCCTGCGTGCGTGTGTGTGTGTGTGTGTGTGTGTGTGTGTGTGTGTGTGTGTGTGTGTGTGTGAGTGTGTGCGTGCGTGCGTGCGTGTGAGTGTGTGTGAGTGTGTGCGTGCGTGCGTGCGTGCGTGTGAGTGTGTGTGCGTGCGTATGCGTGTGCGAGCGCGAGTGCCTGCGCGTGCATATACATATATATATATATATATATATATTTATATACATATATATAATTTATATACAACAACGAATGGTTGGATAAGATCCTGTGTCGTGGGGCGACCAGGACTAATCGTTGACCAGCGGGTCAAATCGTACAAATTGTCTTAGGATCACTTGGACGAATGCTGAATGAGGTTTGAGATCTATCGGAAACATTTAAGGCAATTTTTCGTGGTGTGAATAACTATTAAGCTCCCTTAACTCGAGCGCCCTCGGGTACTCAACCTGTTTTAAGCGCGCCTCCGCCGCGGGAATTGTTTCCCAGCCAGCCTTTAGAAGCGTTATTAGAGTTACGCGCCAAACGTCGCTTATCGCGGCCCGGCGGTGCACGGGATGCGTGCGCTCCTAATAGAATTTGTCAACGAGCGACGTTTGGTGCTAGCCGCCAGCTCCGAGTCGGCCAAATCGAATTAGGAACTGGAAAAATGACGTCGAATTGACTCTGTTACGCGTCGGACGCCGCATAATTGGCGTTACTTAAGGACAAAGCCGGCAAATGAGGAACAGCGGCCGCGGGAGAACGCCAGGGGAGGGTTTAGCCAAATGAGGGAGATTTGTCAAGTAATAACAACATTCAGCGGTTTTCACTTGCGTCGATACCCGTGGGCATTGCTGGCCGCGCGATTATCGCCCCTTACTACAGTAATTTGGAACGACATTTGGAATTATTACGCGGATCGATACCGCTGCGGAGTCGTCGTCACTGACGGAGCTGCCGGTGCATGACGGCGGAGGATGCCGGGTGGACTCGGGGTCGGGCGGGGACCTTCTGCTCACCTCAGCACAACGCTAGGACAATACCCGCGCTCTGTAGAAGTTTCTTTTGATCAAAGGCCATCCTTTTCAACAACAACATCCGTTTGTTCGATACGATCAAAATAGCCATCCGCTGTACTGATTTCACTGGATCAATGCATGCTACTCCGAACGACTGTGGATGTACAATGAAACTATGATATACCCCAAGAATGGTTTTCTCGGTAGACGTATAGATGAATAATTATAGCCGTGACATCGAGTTGACTGTGTCTGTATGCCGGGCGACGGGACAGCTAGCGGGAGAGGGTGATTCCAGGCAGTTCTTGTACAGATTCCCTTACCATGAGGTGTTCCCGGCGTGGCGGGCGCGTGGGCTGTTACTTGTGATAAATCGCCCACCATTTCAGTGAAGTGTCTGTCTTTGCGTCAAAGCTCCACGTAGTGTCGGTTGCGCCTAAATATTAAGTGCGTCAATTGACGCAATAATAGGAACTCGCGCACCCTTGTAGTGAAAGCCACACTGTCATCGCGGACGCCATTTGATTATAGATAGGTTAATTTTGTACGGGTGATGAGTCCACAATTTTGCGCCGCCTTGTTTGTGTCAGAACGTGAATTCTCTTATTTCCAGTACTATGTACCGCACGCATGAAGACGCTGAATGTTAAATGGCTGTAATTGCCTAGACATAGGAAACAATAGTTACGTTTTGTAGCAAATAATTCTGTATCCTCCACTTTACGTGCCCTGATTAAAAACGAATCTTGTTACATGATGCGTTTGTTACGAATTACATGACAAATGCAGCATGCAACTAGACCATATTTTACATTGTAAAACATTGTATTCTGGGAATTTTATTGTCACCGTAACTATAGTCTTTTGTTTTCGCACTGTCTCGTGTATGTCCATTGCGATGGTCGTGATTAGTGCACTAAGCATGTTGGCATTTTTTTAAGAAAGTCGGTTGATTTTAATATCAATACTACAACTGGAATTCCGGACCGCATGGATCACATTTAATGTGCATTTAATTTTCACCGTATATAAATTAATATAAAAAAGATTGTTCTTTATTGTCTGAAGACGGCATGTTTGTTAACGTTATTAATGTCCGCTGATTCAACGTTCGCTATAAGAAGGATGTTTAATAGGTCAGGGTGTGTGACGTCATAGGTCCGTTGGCGAGCGTTCAGTCGACGCTGCAGCTGCACGGGTTCTTGCCAAATGGACGATTTATGTCGGGGAAAATCGCATTTGACAAGTGCCGCAACCTATGTACACACACTGCATTGTTATGGGCTGTTTTACACCACGAAATGCTATTTCTATTAGACCTTTGCGTAGATTTGTTGAGACGCCGCCACGAGCGTTCGTTCCCCAGTCTCATACCCATTCCGACGGAGACGTGATCAGTGTCGCCGAAGCGGGCCGACTACACACGGGCGCTCTTTCGTTGTGTTTGTGTAAACGGTTGTAATAACCGGCCTTAGCCGACGGAGCGCTTGAACTAATATTTGTCCACTCTCACTCATTCCGTCTACTCGGTTCCAGATTAATGACTTGTCGCAACCGCTGCGATGCAAAGTCAATTGTGTTGATTCTGTGTTTTAAGCGGCCATGTTCTATGGCCGGCGAAATTGACATTAATTTCTCAATTAGATGTATCTCCATATAATGTGAGATATCCCAACGTAATATCAGATAACGCCAATCCAATGTAGCATTATCTCTTATGAAAGCAGTGTTAGTCCGAACTGACGGTGCCGATAAAAGGTCTATCAGTAACACATTACACCCTAGCTTTGATTGCCGTTATCGTTACTAATTAATATCATTTAATAACTAAACAGAAACACTCTTTAAAAAATAAACACATCAATATGTATGTGTCTACACCACGCACATATTATCTGTAAACTAAAGACATGTTTTTAGAAAACGTGCATGGTCTAACCTACCTAACATATCAGGTTTTTTGGAAGTGTAACATTTCGAAAGAAATCAACACAAATTGATACAAGAACCGAACACATGCAGAGAAATTACAAACACTTATTTATTTTCTTATATGTACACAATCTGATAGTGCTAACGTAAAATCGTGCATAAGGTTTATAATAGTATAGCATAAATTGCCTTATCCTTACAAGTTGACCGTCTAAATACATTTTGGAATTGTTTTATAGAATTTGACAGTAATATGTTGACGAATTTCAACACTGCCGTTCAGTGTGAAATGTACACGTGGTATTCGAGGCGACATTAAACAGACAAGGGTCAACTACATTGTGTAGAACCAATGTATAAAGCTGTGGTTTCACTTTTGTTTTGGGGCGGTCAAGATATTATGGCATGGTTTATAATCTGTTAATAATATCTACATTATTTTACAAATAAGCGATCCGACTTTGTGCAGTTGACGCGAACGAGTCTTGCAGACGTTACATTTGAATACAGTTGCCGACGATAGGCCGCTAAAACGGCGACGGAGAAGGCCGATGCTCCGCATAATATTGATTTACGTGGAACTCGCCGGCGAAGCGACGGCTCGGAGAAAACCCTGCCAGAACATAAATAATAATATGCGAGAGAGAAATGGATGTCTGCATGTCGATAAAACCGGTATAAATCATGACACGTGCCTTCGGTTTGAGCAGGAAAGTGAAAATGGCCATTACCGGAAACGCAACCGCGAAAGCCTATTAGACTCATGACTGACACAATAATGCTCCTTCCCGCGATGCACAGCAAAGTCATGACAGCCACATAAAAGGCGCCCCGGGAAACCGGCAACGGAAAAGCTTTCCTCGTCGGTCGCGATCCGCATTTCCGTCACGACGAAAGCCGCGCGTTAGTGTTTAATCGCAGGAGTGAGAGTTGTGTGTTCTTTGTAATTATTTATAATAACGGTGCTTGTCTTGTATCCAGTGACAGTTGATAACCAATGCGGTCTTAATGTTCTCCGCTTATTAATTTCCACGTGTCAGAGTGCGTCTATAGCGGCGTACTTCAAGGGGATTATCGCTCATTGAAGATGAAAACGAACAATCCCGATCTGGGGCTGGAGCGATATGCTGACGCCGGCGAGGTTGTCTCTTCGATTAGACGTATTACGGCCTAATGACACCGACTGCCGTGTCTTGATGCATTCATATTTATTTACTTGCGTCGATGTTACACGCTTCCCGGGATGCGCGCGACGGTGACACGGCTGCACACCCTGTCGTCGCCCGCGTAGCTGACGCACCAAGACAAACACTAATTATGATAGTGCTGTCGGACCCGAAGAAAAATATGCGACGAAAACGAAGAAAAATACGCAACCAAATGTCAGCTATGAATTTTTAATTGGCGTTGCTTTCTCGGCCGGCTACTTGTCGACGGAGCGGCCTCGTAGCTGCACAAATAGTCGCGATTGCAAATTAAAGTCGCCGCGTTATCTAAACAAGGAGTGACAGGTCGATTCGATCGATGAGGCGAACGAACAACGAAGCGAGGCGAGCGGTCGGACAACTGCCGATGGCGACTGCGTCGTTGTGTCTGTTCTTCTGCTGATAAGGTTTATTTCTGTCCATCATTTCTTGGCGCATCCCGCCGTCGTGCCACGGGCGCACGCGACCGTTGTAGCGGGTAGCGGCATGCTGTATGTACTGGCCGTCTCTTCTGCATAGCTCGGTGAAATAGTAGGATTAAAGTTTGTCTCGGGATATTTGTGTGTGTCCCTGTCGGTCCAGCAAAAAGCGGACAGAGAATGCATATATATATATATATATATATATATATATATTTGAAATATATATATATATTTCAAATATTGAATATAATTATAAATGTATATTTACCTTATCAATATAACCCGAGTTTTTGTTTGTGTCTATTTTTATATTTGTTTACGAATGGTGTGTAGATATCTTGCAACTGCACTGCTACAGATCGATGTCTTTCATGTTATATAGCGGAAACTATCTATAGGCTAACTGATGCTTGACTTGTTTGCGAATCTCATATCCATAACTTGGCGTTCATTACGCACGGTTCACAGCAGATGCAAGTGATGGAGCTATTCGGTTGTGAAATGTGATCAAAACTGTGTAAATTCTAATTAAGATTAGCGCGAGAACGGCGCAGTGATGCAGCCGCTGCTTACGGTTGTGGCAACCAGTTAATCCGTCCATTGTTCGGACGCATCGTTTGACCGAGGGCGCGGCTAATATTGTCAGTTCGTGTCTAGTGAGCCACAAAATGCACTTTTCGCAACGATATGCTGTAAATCATATTGCGTCAGAGCGGTTAAATCTACCCGTAAATAAATCATTGGATCACATCCACTAGACAAGGCTCTGTTTCCACAATCTACTCTTTGTCTCCCAACGCCACTTGCACACTGACTTTGTATTATTCCAACTTCATGTCTCCTTTAGTTGATTATTATAAACATTGCCTGTTAATTAACGGGCTCGTGTGTATATGCAATGATCTGTCGGAACATCTGGCAAATGGGGTGTTATGTTGTGGAGGTGGATTGTTGTCTTAAAATGGGGTGTTATGTTGTGGAGGTGGATTGTTGTCTTAAAATGGGGTGTTATGTTGTGGAGGTGGATTGTTGTCTTAAAATGGGGTGTTATGTTGTGGAGGTGGATTGTTGTCTTAAAATGGGGTGTTATGTTGTGGAGGTGGATTGTTCTCTTAAAATGGGGTGTTATGTTGTGGAGGTGGATTGTTCTCTTAAAATGGGGTGTTATGTTGTGGAGGTGGATTGTTGTCTTAAAATGGGGTGTTATGTTGTGGAGGTGGATTGTTGTCTTAAAATGGGGTGTTATGTTGTGGAGGTGGATTGTTGTCTTAAAATGGGGTGTTATGTTGTGGAGGTGGATTGTTGTCTTAAAATGGGGTGTTATGTTGTGGAGGTGGATTGTTGTCTTAAAATGGGGTGTTATGTTGTGGAGGTGGATTGTTGTCTTAAAATGGGGTGTTATGTTGTGGAGGTGGATTGTTGTCTTAAAATGGGGTGTTATGTTGTGGAGGTGGATTGTTGTCTTAAAATGGGGTGTTATGTTGTGGAGGTGGATTGTTGTCTTAAAATGGGGTGTTATGTTGTGGAGGTGGATTGTTGTCTTAAAATGGGGGGTTATGTTGTGGAGGTGGATTGTTGTCTTAAAATGGGGTGTTAGTTGTGGAGGTGGATTGTTGTCTTAAAATGGGGTGTTATGTTGTGGAGGTGGATTGTTGTCTTAAAATGGGGTGTTATGTTGTGGAGGTGGATTGTTGTCTTAAAATGGGGTGTTATGTTGTGGAGGTGGATTGTTGTCTTAAAATGGGGTGTTATGTTGTGGAGGTGGATTGTTGTCTTAAAATGGGGTGTTATGTTGTGGAGGTGGATTGTTGTCTTAAAATGGGGTGTTATGTTGTGGAGGTGGATTGTTGTCTTAAAATGGGGTGTTATGTTGTGGAGGTGGATTGTTGTCTTAAAATGGGGTGTTATGTTGTGGAGGTGGATTGTTGTCTTAAAATGGGGTGTTATGTTGTGGAGGTGGATTGTTGTCTTAAAATGGGGTGTTATGTTGTGGAGGTGGATTGTTCTCTTAAAATGGGGTGTTATGTTGTGGAGGTGGATTGTTGTCTTAAAATGGGGTGTTATGTTGTGGAGGTGGATTGTTGTCTTAAAATGGGGTGTTATGTTGTGGAGGTGGATTGTTGTCTTAAAATGGGGTGTTATGTTGTGGAGGTGGATTGTTGTCTTAAAATGGGGTGTTATGTTGTGGAGGTGGATTGTTGTCTTAAAATGGGGTGTTATGTTGTGGAGGTGGATTGTTGTCTTAAAATGGGGTGTTATGTTGTGGAGGTGGATTGTTGTCTTAAAATGGGGTGTTATGTTGTGGAGGTGGATTGTTCTCTTAAAATGGGGTGTTATGTTGTGGAGGTGGATTGTTGTCTTAAAATGGGGTGTTATGTTGTGGAGGTGGATTGTTGTCTTAAAATGGGGTGTTATGTTGTGGAGGTGGATTGTTGTCTTAAAATGGGGTGTTATGTTGTGGAGGTGGATTGTTGTCTTAAAATGGGGTGTTATGTTGTGGAGGTGGATTGTTGTCTTAAAATGGGGGGTTATGTTGTGGAGGTGGATTGTTGTCTTAAAATGGGGGGTTATGTTGTGGAGGTGGATTGTTGTCTTAAAATGGGGTGTTATGTTGTGGAGGTGGATTGTTCTCTTAAAATGGGGTGTTATGTTGTGGAGGTGGATTGTTGTCTTAACATCGGACGGTCTACTGTAATCTGCGCCCTGTGCACATTCCGAAAGGTCACACGGGCGACTCGCTGTCTGGCTGTGATTCCTTTGACACTGATCAAAGAAGATCACTGACCACGCTGGCAGGTCCCAAGAACATAATCGTCCATCTGTCGTCTTCGTCGCAGTAATCGGCGGTTCAACTGTGCCGAATTTAAGCTAACGAACGATAAGGGTCCCGATCATCTATGCACTGCACGAGTGCCGAAAAAGGAGAATTCTGGGTAACGCAACAGACTAGTTCGTTTTAAAATCACACAGGTCTGCATGGTGCCACACGTGAATAAGTCTATAATATGTAGTTGTGATCAACAACCAGCGTAAGGAAACTGTTTTTTTTTAAAGACTGATGCTCTGTCCGAAATAAAACCATAGTATCAAAATAACACACGCGAAACAATTCCAATATGAAGTCAGTTCTCACAAAGAAACCGCGACACTTCCCACGTATTGTCTCGCGGTTCTAAATGGCAGCCGAGTCGCCACTGCGTGCGAACGAGCAGTCGGCCGAAAGTCCCTGACCACGTGTATAGCACGAGCTAGGCCGTATTACGTCGTCGACACTCGACTGACGAGGGACATGGACGGTGTATGAACTACAGGTGCTGTACTCTCTCATTTATCGAGCTGTTACTACGCGACATCAGCCGCAGGGGCAGGTCTCTGTAATTGTGCATAGATAACGACAGGACACAAGATGGAGCAGCAGCCAAATAAGATATACTATAGTCGCAAAAGAAAACAATGCGTCCATGGAAGAAGACAAGTCGCATTGTTCTGAGTTCGGGGTCCGCTATGCAGCGAAACACACGATGCTGTATGTCCAAACTGGCTCTTGGCCTAAGTTTATTATCGAAGTGTTTGATTATTAGCGATGTGAAGTCATGGTAGATTACGTATATGTGTGGACGTGGTAGACAGCTTCGATCTCAGGTCCAACAACAAGAATATATAGGTTGTTGTTATATATCGCTTATGCAAACAAACGTATGACGTCATCATCACATGTACGACATATGTACTGAGGAAGTTGGCGTGACATGCTGACGAAAGACTCTACAAAGTAAAATAACGTATTGGATATGAGTCAAGTTAATTACCCCGAAGAATGGTCAGCAATACATTATTCGTGGCAACGTAAAAGACCTCCGCTCTACACGACTGCCTAGCCTGGCTATAGACCTATACACACGTCGGCCGAGCTGTAGCCGAACAGCCGTCTCCTCCAGCCTCCGTCTCGCTCCGTCCCTAGTGTGTCATTATGACGTCGTGTTTTGTTGTGCAAATTCAGAGCTCATCACCGGCCCCAGGTGTGTTACGACGTCTATTCGGGAAACCGGACATTTGGTCGGTCAAAGCCTACTCTTAGGGATAACTGAGAATGCGAACTAGCCTGCGTGTAACCGGATCCACATCGCGGCGGCGCTTAATTGGCACTTTCTAGCGGCCAGTAATTGGCGCGTGCAGAGGCACTTGATTGTTGTATTAAGCAAACTTGATTGGAGAGCTGACGCGTTATCGCCGCTTTCGCTTTCTCTGCGTATTTCCCTTCTTTCTATCCCAGATAATCTCGCTCTCGCTTTACCCCCCCCCCTCTCCCCCTCTCTCCCCCTCTCTCCCTCCCCCTCTTTATATATCTCAGAGCGTGGCTGAGTCCTTCCCGAAGAGGTCAATATGTTGTTCGAATGAACAACTCTACTTGGGAATGAAGTGTAAGGCGGTTTGTGCGGTCCTAAGAACTTTACCTCGGGCGGAGAATAGCAATGGTCATATCTCTCGTGGATTAAAAGCAATCCATTGTTATTCTCGTATGTGCCACGGTGCGCAGTAAGAACGACCGTCCTCGCGCTGTGTAGTCGCGCGTGACGTGCGACGTGATCTCGGCAAGTACAGCTGGCTGGTTGACGGACGCACGCGACACAATTGTCGGATTGTGATGTTATCAGCGCTCGGCGTAATTGGTCGTCTGTAATTATAGCGGACTTGTCACGTCTGGCGTTCTGCTACTTTTAATTAAAACTGTACATCCGACACTCCGTTGGCGACCAGCCCGACGCGAAGTGCGTTCGTGGTCACTATAGACTGTTGGTTTTGTCTAACTACCTGACATATGTTGCCCGAATAATTGGACCTCATCGCGTTTTTCGACGACGCAGTTTGATGCACTAGCGGAGTGCCCGCTAGCTCGGAACATCTCCTTCCAATAGCTTATTTAAGTGGCCGTAATACGTAATCGATATTATCGCCACTCGCCCACCGAAGGCCGCCTGGCGAACAGTGTATGACAACGTGATAGTTACATAGACGGAACAAACGGGTTTCACAAAGCAGGTTTTATACAGCAACAATAATATGTATTATGATTATTAAATCTAATCCTAGTATTATCTGGTACATCGTAAAATCATGTGATATAATATAAAGTGTATGTCTTGTATAATATATTGACCGGGCAGATGTGTTTAAAAAGAATTATGATGTTATAATATAATGTGATTCCACGTTGTCGTTGCGATACGCCGTATTTGGTTTGTCACGATTTTCTCTAACCCAAATGTTTTTTTCTGTAACCCATTCAGGAATGTGAATGGTTAATGATAATAAATTATGAAACATAAATGTAATGTTGTTTCGTCAGATAAAACAGTATGTAGTTTTATTATAAACTTGACCAGATAGCGTGGTTCGTCATTTTCGAGCTGGAAGGATGACAACAAATGGATGGATATCCGTCCTGATCCAAGACCTGACGACCGACTGCGCATTATCAGCGAGCCGTAAACAAGCGGTTAAGTCCGGCATCTTGTTGACGTCTCCTGTCGTAAAACCTGGTTGACGTCACTGACGTAACAGTATCGGATTAGGGTCTGACCGGCGTTCAGCGGCGTTCAGTGGGCGCCGTCTTCGCTCGACCAGAAGCGGACCGGGCTTCGGACCCGGCCCCAGTCACGTAACCGCCAGCAGATCATTTACTCGCATTGTCTGCGACACGCCCGCACCCGACTTCCGGCATTGTTAGCAGCTCTAATTTATGCTAACCGACGCGACCCAACCGCCGGAGTATTTAGAGCCACAGCGAGGGGTGCTGGGTGGGCGGGGCTCCCCCAGCGAGGGGTGCGACCCATGCCCCCGGGGCCGGTAATAAGGGTTCAAGGCGCATGAACTGTGAGTAACAATGGCAGCGGTCCAGGCTGCTGCCGAGGCCAAGAGTTCGAGCCCCGCCCACTATGAACGTAATCCTCGCAGTCGTTTGACGGACATTGATTTGGACATCCGTCACAAGCGTGTTATTCACTCAGCCGCTGTGTGATGTTATGATTTAAGACTGATCAACATAGTTCCAATATATCGCAGTAGGGTGTAGGCTAGATCCTGGAGGGATAGTCCCTTTGGTGATGGGCAGCCGCTCCACGTCCGTGGAGGCTCTAACCTCTGGTTCCCACAGTCTATCTAGCTCATGTATGGCTTCTAGGAACTGCTAGTGTACGGCAGTGGCCACACCTCGGACAATGGTATCGGGTGACCAGCAAAACTACATGAGTGAGGCTTGTATCATAATGCCTATTGAGTCGAGGGATGTCTGCCTCAGTACACAAAGACTGTTTTGGAGGAGAAGGCGGCCCAGCTGATTGGCTACATCCCCGGCTACAAATGCGAAACAGCAACAGCCTTTCACCAGGCTGCAAGGTA
This sequence comes from Paraescarpia echinospica, assembly GCA_020002185.1. NCBI lineage: Eukaryota > Metazoa > Annelida > Polychaeta > Sabellida > Siboglinidae > Paraescarpia > Paraescarpia echinospica. Next base: position 73,096,956 of record CM034534.1, read on the forward strand.
CCTGCCAAGACGCAGGTAGAAAGACCGGTGACCCGCTGTCCTACGGTGCAAGACGTTTTAGTCAAGGAATAATTGAGTTAACCATACACAAACCAGCGGAAAGCAATGGGCAACTACCCAAGATTAGCCCAAGAAACCTTGATGGAGAATACAGACAGTAAGAGAGGTCCTAGTGGTGAGCCCCCCCAGGCTGGATAGGACGACACATACTGGGGAAGAGCTTGGAGAAGTTGGAAGTAACGCCAGAGCTGATGACGGTAGTATGCCCGTCTGAGCGGGAGGTAAAACCAGCAGCAAAAAGCTAAAAGGGAAAATCCGTGTGGCAACATGGAACATTGGAAAAACGAGTCATGGGACACTACAAATGGTAATATCAGAAGCAGACAGATATGGGGTAGACATATTAGGGATTGCGGAACACAGGTTGGCCGGACAAGGACACTTTCGCCCGGATTCAGGAGGGAAGTGTGTATACTCAGGAGCAACTAAACCAGGGATGAGTGGTGTAGCATTCTATCTGTCAAAGAAAACTGAAACTACACTATTAGGATACAATACGGTCAACGGCAAAATTATTATCATACGAATACGAGCAAAACCCACGAATATGCAATGTATTCAAATTTATGCACCAACGAGCACTGCAGACGACGATGTAATAGAAACGTTTTATGATACACTGCAACGAACAGTTGACGAGGTAAACAGGAGAGACATGGTAGTACTGATGGGCGATTTCAATGCAAAAGTTGGCAGTTGTCAAAACGAAGAAGAGAATGGAAATATCGGGAAATAAGGACTAGGCGAGAGAAATGAGAGGGGATATAGATTTGTTGAGTTTATCATAGGGAATGAACTGATGATCACCAATACTTTCTTCAAACAACATCAAAGAAGATTGTACACTCGGACAACACCAGATGGTCGGAACATAAATCAAATCGACTTTATACTGATACCAAAACGATGGAGGACGTCTGTGTTTAATGCAAAGACATTACCGGGAGCCGATTGTGGCTCTCACCATGAATTGCTAAGCGCCAAGATTGCGATAAAATTAAGAAAGATGAAGAGAGGGAAAGAGATAGTGAGGTATGACGTCAGTGATATCACAGAAGAATACCGGATAGAGGTTATAAACCGTTTCGAAGTCCCACACTGTTTGCGTGTTTGTCTTATATATAACATATAATACAAAGATTATGTTTGATTTGAGAAACTTTGTAATCTGCAAAACTTTTAAAATATGGAATTAAAAAACAAAAATTCCATAGTCTTATAGGCGCACTGCACGTGGTACTTCTTGTACGACCTCATTTTATAGTCAATTTGACAGGTTTCCGTTATGCGGCGCATGCGCACAGCGACACACGGGGGCGAGGGACGATTACCGCGGCGCCGTGCTGCGTACCTGTCAGGTCGCGCCATCTGTGCAACGGTGCGGGGGCGTTTCGTTGTCAGCGAGTCTTGATTTGTTTATAAGTGTGGTTACGCGGCGTTGCGTCAGCCTTGGCACTGCGCGGGGGCACTCATTAACAGCGAAACCTATAGCCGACGATTACGTTTCGTCCCCGGCCGGGATTCGACGGGAGGCCTTCCCGCTCCCTTCCCCTGTCCACGCGGCCACATCCCCGGCTTTGTGTGACGACGGGATGATCGCCAGGTCGGATCTCCCCCTTTTGTTTCCCGTCAAACGTCGCGCGCGGGTCGGCGGACGTTGATACGATAACGATCCGCGGTGGTGTGACGTCATCGCAGTCCCGCAATCACGTTGTCGAGTCCGTTTAAATGCGCATGTCTAAATAACTGAAAGGACACAATTCTATGTTGGCTTTTCGTGGTCAACACGCAAGAAGTTGCCTTCGAAATTTGAAATATAATTTTGTATAGTGTGTTTACCAACAAACCAGTATTCAATTTAGAAGGACGTAGCGGTTTCTCTTCACTCCTAAACTAAATTAAAGAAGCGGTGACATGTTGTCATCCACGTAAATGCGATATTAGTGCAGTCGTATTATATTTCTGATATTTGGATAACTCGTATGCCAGCGTATGACGGGTAACTGGTTATGAATTAATATGGCGTTAAATAACATATATGATAACCAAACGAACTAAAATATATAAATAAAACATATACTCGGGTGGCTTTACGGTCGGCATTGGCTTATCCCCTTAATGAAAATATAACTCGGCATAAGTCGATGCTTGTCTTCATCGCTAACGGCCAGTGTCTGATCGTTGGCCTAATAAGGTCGTCCTCTCCTAAGTGAACTGGTCATTAACTATTTATTATGACGCACCTTTTAGCGCTGACCAGCGGTCGGTGTTTCAAGGCGACCGATGGTCTGACGACATATACAGTCGACACGACATGATGTGATCATTCAATCAAATTGCGAGTCTGCGCTAACAAGTATAGACAGTTTTAAGCACGTTGAAGATTACGTTTTTCTTCTGACAATAATTCAGTGTAGTGGTTAGTTTGGTTCGGATAGTGTTTTGAATTCCAAAGCTCATGTTAAACTCGGACGCGATTGCTACTGAAATTGGGAATCAGACAGTATCGCTTTATCTTCGATTATTAAATACTGTTGTGCGGGAGATTTTATGTCGCTATTACATAAGTGAAACATCGGCGAAAATATTGTTTTCTTTCTTGTTTCACACATCTAGAAAGGCTGCCTGAGAAATATGTCGAATTGTGTATAGGCAGTAAGACATCAGAGTATATATCATCATGAAAATAATATATTCATGTCTCGTTTTAATTCTTATGGACAAGTCTGTCTCTGCGGTTGATGCATTACATCACACGTCGACACCCGTCTAATTACGCACCGGCCACGTCTTTATTCTGTCGTCCTTTTTACACGTTAGTGTTAACCAATAACTCCCCTGACGCTCCCCATGTGTTTGATTTATGACGGCTAGGGTTCTGTCTTTCCCCGGAACACCCTCCCGTGGTCCATCGACGGCTGCTTCCCGAGGTTCGAGGGTGGATCTTTAAAACACACTGACGTGGAAAATTGAGAATCGGTATTGCGGCTAGTTGCATTCGCTGACGACGACAGACAACGCGAGGAACCAAACTCAAAATGATGTCTACGCGCCCTGGCCGTATATGCATGCGCGAGTGCGTTCGCGTGCGTGTGTGGGTGTCTTTATGTATTATACAATTATTATATAAATTAAATATAGACATAATTTATGTAATTACTGTATATAATATTATATATGTAACATAATGTTTACAATATCCTTATTATACTGTACTATATAATAATATATAATAGTATATGTGTAATATGATATATTATAATATATATATACAGCTGTATATATATATATATATATTATATATATATATATATATACATATGTATCTATATATATATATATATATATATATATATATATATATATAATATATATATATATATATATGCCACTGTATAGCTTGGCGATGCAGTGTTGATCAATATACGGAGAGTCGACCATGTAAAGCCTCCATTGTCTCCACTCTTGACCTCTCGCCCCGTGGTACTATGCCGCGATGACCGTCGTACAGTTGTTGTCCTGGAAGCGCCGAGATGTCGATTGTCGGCTGCCGCTGAAGCCGACAGTCGGCCTTCTACGAGGGTTCATCTTTAAGCAGTCACGCGATAAGTGCTGGTCTCGCGGGACTTGGCGGCCTAAATGGGGCGAGCGAGGAGCGCGCGACGACGGATTAAAGGCCTAGGATGGAGCGTCGTAAATGGCATCGAGAGAGCTCGCCAACGCCAATATTACGCGAAATAATTTATTTTATCAACAACGGAGACTTGTTAAGTATACCCGCGCCATGAAGGCGCAGGAAGATAAGGCACAAGGCGGCTCGGTTTCCGGGCGACAGAAGAACGCAGATAAAGGCGCCGTATTATTGGTTCGTGTTGGCGATGTATCGATAAGACGGCACAGGGGGATAAATCGTTAGTTGTCTGTCGACCACACCGCTGTCCTGTTGGCGTGAAAGAACGGAGGTGTTCCGCTTGTTATTAATACGTCTGTAGTTCGTCTGTCGCCATTATGATACATTGCGCCTCGATATGTTATCCGCGTCTGTGACAAATCGTCCGGTATGTGCCGTCTAGCCGCTAGGTGGCAGCATAGTCGCGAGTGTGAAAGATTTCTGGGAAACAAAAGCATGATTTTATCAATTAAAATAAGTCACATTTACAAGATAATATAAATTAAACGAAATCCAAGTCTTTTCAATAATATCGATTAAAATCGACGGAACAGCATCAATTCTTTGTTTTATTTGGTACAAAAATATGATTAAATATAAATTGTTCGTTAATTATTTTACTAGCCTACAACATTATCTATAATTAGAAAGCAAGTTTGGCCTCAAAAGCGTAAATAATATTAGTTCAGAAAAAACGGATGCGCAACATTTGTACACTTTTGACTACGCGCTACGCTGCTGCGTGCGTGTTTGTGAGCGACTGCGTGCGTACGTGAGTGTGCGACGCGCGCGCGCGCCATCAATCGCTCACTGGCGTCTGTTGACAACCGAGGTGATGTTGAATTGTTTCGCACCCCGGATCTGGCATTTATGATTCTCGGCGCGCGCCCAGGACCCGCCGAGTGTCCCACCAGTCGAGTAAAGGGAATTGCCGCCGTCTCACTAGCACCTGAGCCCGCCGGCCTACGATAATGTGTGAGTGTGCGTACATGTGCTCGCAGGCGCGCGTGTGTGCACTCTCACGCTGTTCTAGTACTGCCAGCGGAGACACGTTTGTAGAGGCAGTTTGGTAACCGCGTTACCGTGTTGAATTTTTTTTTATTTATAAATATATATATATATATATATATATATTGGATATGATCGATATATAAACATACCGGGACTTGGTTAAACTGTACGTTATACCCGAATTTGTTTACCGTCTTTTGTTATGCAAGCTACATAAAAGCGCAAGCCAATATCATGATTTTAATGCGTTCTTCGTATACAGTATATTGTATTTAGTTTCTACCTATCTATGAGCTGGGTTGATTTATTTCTAGACTACGATATATTAGTATTTGTGGTCGTCTTTCATTCTAACACAAACGCCACAAGTCACGTAGTAAATGTCTGATTCACAAATATGACATGGTTCTCCCGCAAGAACTAGCCGGTGCCTCGAGGCAGCTGTCCACCCACTGGTCATGTAACGCCGTGTCGTAGAAACCTCGTGTGACACCAGACAGTCTTTCACATTGGTCACACACATAACCCAACTTATAGCTAAAATGTTTAGTTGTGGGACATAAACAAGATTAAGTAAAAACGATGACAAATTTTGAAAGAAACCTTTAAAATGATCACGTTCGTTTTATGCTTACAGTAAATATGGGTTTAGCGAACTAAATAGGTGTGTGTATTCGAGGTGCAACGAGCTAAGTTCGCTGCTTCCGTTGTGGCCCCGTAACAGTATCTCAGGGTTACATGGCGGTCTAGTAATTGTTTCATTTCGTTTGTTGACTTTTCCCCCGAGGACGACGATCAAAATTCATTTGTAATCGTTCATTAAATACCACAAAGTATCAAGTACGACGTTTGTTTATTGATTCAACGGAAGTGGATCAAATTAGGTCGGGGTGGATTGCTTACGCGTTCTCACCCGATACGGGCGGTAGGAGGACGCGATACCCCTAGTAGGGCTCCTACACTAGCAGGTGCCGTGGTCGGCCGATACAGGCAGGTTCGGCTGGCGCAGCGAGTTTATTTTCTCAAGCGCCTTTATAGCTTGTGTGCGCTCGAAGATGAAACTGTTATCTGAGTGAGAATCAGTCGAGCGTGACCATGACGAACTGAGCCACTTTTGATCGTCTGTCGACTTGCAATGTCATTACGTTCGGTGTCATCTCTCTGTGTATCTGTCTCACTGTCTATGTCTCAGTGTCTGTCTGTCTGTCTGTCTGTCTGTCTGTCTGTCTGTCTGTCTGTCTCTCTCTCTCTCTCTCTCTCTCTCTCTCTCTCTCTCTCTCTCTCTCTCTCTCCCTCTCCCTCTCCCTCTCCCTCTCCCTCTCCCTCTCCCTCTCCCTCTCCCTCTCTCATTCTCTCTCTCTCCCCCTCCCTTCCTCCCTCTACCTCCCTCTCCACGTCCCGTCTTTCTTTGTGTCCCTTCGACTGATGCTTACACTGTAGTATTCGACTATTTCATATTTCACAAATCAGTCGTTACGACAGAGTACAACGACACAGCACATTTGGTGCGTGTGACTCCTATGAATCCCTACCGACGTGTACGTCGTATTTTTACATATAAAAATAAAATGTGCGCAAACAAAATAAACATTCGCTGTATTTCTGTGCGCGAGGGGATGCCGCTGGAGCCATCTTTTGTCATGCTATGTAGTCCAAAAATAATTACATTGTGTTTTATTCATCAAGCTGCGTTGACTAAAGTAATCCATCACTGCCGCCAACACTTGGACTAGCAGTCAGCGCACACATAGTTTAGCGTGATATCTCGAATCCCCCGAGATGAACTTGTGTTTATATTCTACCAGCCTATTTACAGATATGGCAGTGTTTTATGCCACTTTCCGGTAAGAACATAATAGTAATGACGATGAAGAAATTATAATGATGGCGATGTTGATGATCATTGTTATTATAATGATGGCGATGTTGATGATCATTGTTATTATAATGATGGCGATGTTGATGATCATTGTTATTATAATGATGGCGATGTTGATGATCATTGTTATTATAATGATGGCGATGTTGATGATCATTGTTATTATAATGATGGCGATGTTGATGATCATTGTTATTATTGTGACGATCAATCTTACTGTGACGATCAATCTTATTGTGACGATGAAGGTAGTGATACTAAAGGCGATGATTTTATTGCTGTTGGCCAAACAATAACAATAACAATAACAGTAATAGTAATAGTAATAGTATTGGCGATAATAATAGTAATGAAGATGATGATCACAATAACAGTATTAACGTTGATAATAATACTACTAATACTAACTTTAATGATAAAAATTAAAGTTTAATGATAAAAGATTAAAATGACAACAATACCAATAATAAAAGTAATAATAACGCTATACATATATATATATATATATATGTATAGCGTTATTTTTGACGAATGCATCTTAACTTGTGAACGAACCTTGTGCTGATGTGAAAGAAATGAGTTAGATGCCATGTCACCTCCGAGGCAAGATAAAGACTGCAGCCGGCAAACAAACAATGCCACCGATGCCGACAGAGAAATCACCGTTATTAAACCCTATATATGCAAATATGTACGTTAGTGCGCGTAATACCCGGCGTAGTGAGTGGTGTAACACGGACGAACGTGCGGGCCGGTCCCCCGTGGGAGCGGGCTGCGACACGGGCCACTAAGCACTAATCAGCAGGTATCACTAATGACGTCTCCCGGCGGGCCTGGCCGCACGGGGCGCTGCCAGCGCGCTGCTCACGTAATGAGCTAAACGAAGCAAAACGGTCCATTTAACGAATGATGCTAATCATACAATATTCATTCCTCGTAGGATTTAGGCAAGTGGACGCGCAACACGTACAATAGCGGATAACGTGGACATGCAACGGCCGAGCGTACATATCGCTCGCGCTCTAATTGATAACGTAAAATACCGTAATATGTTGCACATGATTGTTTACAGTAGGCTTTACACATTACTGTTATATGCGTCTACATGTTCAATATGTTACATGTCGCACTGACTAAATTGTTCCATTTATTCTGCTTTCAGATTCTTCCTGAAATTCTTCATGAAATGCAATCAAAACTGCCTAAAGAATGCTGGAAATCCCCGAGACATGCGGCGATTTCAGGTTAGCAATGACTAATAATTGTAAGGAAAATAATATATATATATATATATATCAATGTACAATGTGTATGTATATATATGCCCCTATATAGTGGAATCTCACTCTCTGTCCCGTCTCCGGTCCCCCTGACCGTTGTCCCAGCTCTCTGTTCCGTCTCCGGTCCCTCTGACCGTCGTCCCAGCTCTCTGTCGCCGTCTTCAGGCGATCGTGAGCCGGCGTTAACAGCGCCTGTCTTCGGCTGCGTTGTTTACACCAAGTCGTGACCAGCAGCGGCACTGAGCCCCGTAACGAGAGACGGCCAGGGAGACCGTGTGTACTGTTTACTGAGTCCACTGACGGGCGATGGTCACTAACGAGTTGGAGACGTCACACGTGCAATCACTGTGTGTGTTTGACGGTAGTTCATCGCACAGGCACAGGATGACAAGGGCAGATGTAGTTTTTGAGCCTACGGGAAATCTTTCAAGTCATCAAGTGTTTTAATTATTCTGGCGTTATGTCCTTTGGGAAATTGACGTGTCTTTAAATTACGGTTTATTCTCAATCTGAATTTGTTGTTATTATTGTTTCAGTAACTGTCTTTGCTGTCTGTAACAGCGGCCATATTGAGCTACTGATTTCAAACAAAATTACTACACCGATTTATGAGTGAGATCAAATTATGTTTTCTTTTCTAAAACGCGTCAGTTAAATATAGACAAACAGACGATGGAGAAGTAGAAGCTTGCGACGAACCCAAATTATTTTTGTAGAAAGGCGAAATATCGCACCCTTCTAGGTTCAGTTCAGCGTCTTCGTCACGTGGATGTGATAATGTTATTGCATAATTATTGTATTTAAATGAAACAATATACTACATATTCTTTATTCCATAAAATCCTAATGCTTAAACGCTTAATATTTAATAATGCGCTATAATACATATACATGTATACATATATACATACATACATATATATATATATATATATATATATATATAAACCTATCAGTTACCATTATATATATATATATATATATAATGGTAACTGATAGGTCATGATATGCATATATTTTTTTAATAATCATAACTAACATTCACTAATCAATGTATGTATTAGCTCCGTATACTTCGAAAAACAAATGGTATAACAACAACCCGATCGTTGAGATTCCTTTGACTCAAAACATCTATAACTCAAGTATATATGTATAAATTTATGATAATTCAATAATTTTAAAACTTAGCTTGGCTACGTACAAGTTAACTCTAAATACGTGTAAGAAATGTTCTTCTGTTTTACAATAAGATGTTTGTTCATGTGCGTCACCTGAGGACGACTTTAAAGATTTATGCACGCGTGTAATGCAATGACAACGCAAGACACGAACTATAGATCTGATTAAGCACGCACGCTCCCGGTTTTGGCAAGCAGTCATACCAATTAACAGCTTATTTCGTTGAAAAACAACAAAGGAAGCCGCATGCTAAAATAACCATTGTAAATTTACATTCACACAAACATGAAGGTGTAAAACGTGTCCTTATTTTCACAAACTGCCACTGCCTGGTTAGGCCTACCACAAAACACGCCGTGCGATAAAGCGTCGGGCGCTTTAAGTAACCCAAGATGCCCGTCGGCTTGTTTCCAATTATTTTCCGACACAAACGCAACGCAGATTCGCTCGGGAAGACTAGGGTTGCGTTACGCGGTGGCCGACCAGCTAATTCGTGTCGTCACCGACGCGTGTTACGAGCTGCCATTTATTTTTGGCGGCGACCCTTGTCGCTGTGCTGGCGGCTTATCGCGGGAGACGCAGTAGCGACAGAATCGTGTTCCGCTCCGTCGCTCGCAGGTCCGGGAACTTGTGCGCACATCGGCCCGTCCCTCGGGCGTCTCTGTCCCGGCCCGATACCGGCCTCTGAGACGAAGCGATAAATCGACGGAGAATGCGCAGCTCGTCGCCGAGTAGCCGAGTAACTGACGTATTGGTTGTCGCATCACTTCTCGAGCAGATAACAACCTACGCGCCGTAACATGCTGTCGACTTCGGTGTACGTGTGGTAAATGATAATCGTCTGTTGGATATGTTTGTACGGATGCGGTGAAATAAAGAACACTGTGTCGAAGTACCAGTGATGTTTATTAAAAGAGTTCCTCCTCCGTGATATATCAGTGTTTCCTACGCATGTATTGGAGTCTAGTAAATCCTCCGTGATATCAGTGTTTCCTACGCATGTATTGGAGTCTAGTAAATCCTCCGTAAACGTTTCTTGAATTCGTGTCACCGGACAATCCAAAGTTCGCAAATCATAACCCATACACATGTTAAATCGTTCATTTGCATTTAGATAAAATATAATTGATATAACAATATAATAAATAAACAGTCTCTAAAAGTTAACTAAACTGATAACAAACACATTATAGAACAAATTAATTGTATGAGTTATAATAGGCTCTATTTTTATTCCAAATAGTTACAGAGATGGTGCTAGACATTTTCTAACATATGCCCTATGTAGACGCCGGTTGCATGAGAACTGGCACTCGTTTGATATATAATATATATGGACCCCCGTGGGTCCAAATAACACTGTGTAAAAATTTGAAATTGTATACGTGTTTAGTAAGCTATAATTTTAGTAGTGGTTCGTCGATGAAACGAAACACCTGTGCAACATGGTGTCAACACGATACCAGTAGTTATAATAAATGAACATTCCACTGCTTTATGAGGCTATTAATATCGTTTTGACAATTTCTTGGCCCAGTTTTGCCTTTCAGAATTCTATTTTATTGATATCGAGAAATTAAAGAAACAATTCTATAATGTTTAAATAATTAAACACATAAACACTTCAATTTTGTAACAAGGCAGGTCCATATTCCACAGTGGTATACAAAAACTCGGTCCATATATCACAATATTCCATTGACAACCTCATATCGACCCGTGTACCACCGCCATCTCGTACCGTGTCTCTCACCTCTCCCTGTGTTCCCAGGTCGCCGTGTCAACGACCCCTAATATCGACGGTCCTCTCCTCGCAGTCTCCGACAACATGTTCGTACACAACAACTCAAAGCACGGCCGACGAGCACGCAGACTCGACCCGACCGACGGAGGTAGGTAATCAGCTCATTCCCGCGTCAAGTCGTGTCTCTAGACACGAGGCCATTCTTCGCATTTCTTCATTACATTTTACATAATTGTAGCGTATTATCTCTTGACTGAACAAAGTGTGTCCATGCCGTTTTCAGAGTTATTTAACTTAATAAGTAAAAACTAGCACCACATATACCCCCTTTAGATAGAGATGTACACATCGTATTTCGAAACCCTCCAACTCCAATTCCATCCGGGCATTTACAGCTCAGGTTTCACTCGTGACATCATTTATTGTAAATAATCCTGGATACACTTGAATAAACAAAAAGTGTTCTTAACTCAATTGTTACTTGAATATAATTTCATTATTAATTTATTTATTTATTTATGTATTATTAAAATAAATTAAATCATTTCTTATGGAAAACATATAATTGACTAAACACTATTTTCATAAACACCTTTAGACAATTATATGTAAACAAACTGTAAACACAGTACATACAAACAAACGGTATATAAACGGACTGTGTGCCTACAATTTTATGTAGAAAATAGTAAACAAATCATACGTCCTAGGCATTGCTATTATAATGTTTTCTTATTATTAATGTGCGATCTTCTTTTGCATTAAACATAAACATATATATAGGGTGTAAAACTCAAAGCCAATACATGGCAAGGATTGATGGGAGTTTCTTTTTTCTTAGATGTTCGATCAGATTAATTATATTATCTCCACACGCTTCATTGTGTCGATCGTGAACCAGGTTCATGGATGTTCAAATAGTGTGTGAGCAATATAACTATTAAACGAGGTCGGTTTTTAATCAAATAAATCATCAAATGAGTTTACTTGTTATCGTTTGATCGGGTAATGTGCGGAATTGTGGGAATGATGATATAGTGTGAACAACTACCGTGTCGTAGTTTAATAGTGGAGGCTTATACATAGCCCCTGGTGCCAATTGTTATCGCCAAATTTCAGTTCGAAATATACTATTAAAGGTAAAAGGTTATCCAACGATTTCAGCAAAACATATTTCCACAAACAAGGTAGCGGTGTGGGAAGTTGATGCACAGTGGTTTTGATTTTTTGGGAAGTTATTCTGAAACGAGACAAATGAAAACGCGAAGTGCGGAAACAGATTTTTTAAATCTTGGATCACAATGACGCTGGCTCTGCGTAACCAGTGGTCAACGGTTCAGACAGGGGGGGGGGGCGTGGAGGGGTGTGAATCGCCCCGTCTGTCCCGGCCAGTGAGCGGACAGCGCCCGCTGCGCCCAGTATCGTATTACACCGTTATCTCGTCCTCTTAATACACGCGCCATTGTTCGGCGCACTTCGCCAAATCCAATTTCACCAAACAACGAATTTGGCGCTATTCATCTGGCGACTGCAGCGCGAGTTGCCTTTGAACAGCGGGCGGGGATCACTCGTGACAGAGCGACTGACTGGTTTGTTACGCGGCCGTCACGACTGGGCCGTACGTTACGTTCACAGAGACCGATGGTCGCGATGTTTGATAGCTGGATCTCGTTCAACAATCTGGCGCCATGACCGGACGAAGGACATTCTTACTGGCCGTCTGCAGCCAGCCGTCTTCAGCTGATGTTCAATATCGCTGCCTAAGTCGCCAGTCGTTGCGGGGATGTCGTTCCAGTGTCATGCAATAACTCTTGTACTGTTACGGGTCTACCTTTTCGTTGATGCTGTCTATATATTCCGTCGCTCTGGCTCTATTCCTAATATCACGATTAAGCTATTATTTTCGCAGGGTTCAACTTCCCCATTCTCGTCTGTTTACATTTATACAGAATATTAACTCCTACTTCGTTTCGGTTCTATATTTCCAATAAAGAGTAATAACTTCGTTTCGGCTCTATATTTCCAATAAAGAGTAATAACTTCGTTTCGGCTCTATATTTCCAATAAAGAGTAATAACTTCGTTTCGGCTCTATATTTCCAATAAAGAGTAATAACTTAGTTTCGGCTCTATATTTCCAATAAAGAGTAATAACTTAGTTTCGGCTCTATATTTCCAATAAAGAGTAATATCTTCGTTTCGGCTCTATATTTCCAATAAAGAGTAATAACTTCGTTTCGGCTCTATATTTCCAATAAAGAGTAATATCTTCGTTTCGGCTCTATATTTCCAATAAAGAGTAATAACTTCGTTTCGGCTCTATATTTTCAATAAAGAGTAATAACTTCGTTTCGGCTCTATATTTCCAATAAAGAGTAATAACTTCGTTTCGGCTCTATATTTCCAATAAAGAGTAATAACTTCGTTTCGGCTCTATATTTCCAATAAAGAGTAATAACTTCGTTTCGGCTCTATATTTCCAATAAAGAGTAATAACTTCGTTTCGGATCTATATTTCCAATAAAGAGTAATAACTTCGTTTCGGCTCTATATTTCCAATAAAGAGTAATAACTTCGTTTCGGCTCTCTCTATATTTCCCATAAAGAGTAATAACTTCGTTTCGGCTCTATATTTCCAATAAAGAGTGATAACTTCGTTTCGGCTCTATATTTCCAATAAAGAGTAATAACTTCGTTTCGGCTCTATATTTCCAATAAAGAGTAATAACTTCGTTTCGGTTCTATATTTCCAATAAAGAGTAATAACTTCGTTTCTGTTTTATATTTCCAATAAAGAGTAATAACTTCGTTTCTGTTCTATATTTCCAATAAAGAGTAATAACTTCGTTTCGGCTCTATATTTCCAATAAAGAGTAATAACTTCGTTTCGGCTCTATATTTCCAATAAAGAGTAATAACTTCGCTTCGGTTCTATATTACCAATCTCACTGTCTAACTCTTCTATGGCTCTATAATATTTCCAATTCCACTATCAAACGATTCCATCCTTCCTATCTGCCTCCTAACTCACTGTTTATCCCAGCAACCAACAGTCAGTTTCTTCCCTCTCCCTGATCATCACCGACGGGGCACTATCCTATAGAGCGGTGTTCTACTCGCCCCGGTGTCCTTTCGCATACGTCACGCGATGATTTATGTCGATCCTCAGTGCGAGTCATCGACCGCTCCCGGTGGACCTAGTCGGAAATGCTAAACTAACCAACGCTGGAGCGGGCCGTCAGAACGTTTGAACCGAGCAATCGGCGATACTTTCAACGGCGGCGGCCTCGCTGCCGACTTGCAAGTGTCGGTCCCGCCGGACAGAGAGGATGGTCGACGTTACCACATCGTCCAGTCTCACGAGGACTGTCCGGCGGCCGTGACGTGATTGGCATTGTCCTGCAACTTCAAAGAGCGCTACTACACTCGTAGACTGGCAGACACTCGCGCCGTTTGCTCTGTCAATGGCGCCACTGACTCTGGGTTACAATACCCTTCTAGACATATCATTGTAGCGCGCGGTGTAGCGATCTGCAACAAACTGCAGACTTTGTGGCCAGAGTAAACAGACAGAACGTTATACAAACTAAATTGTTGATGTTTCTGTCAATAATAATAATAATAAACATAGCAATCCCAACAACATAATAACAACAGCAGTAATAATTATAATTGTTATTATAATAATAATTATTATTATGAAAGCATCATAAACACCACCACGAGTATGACCTGTGCACCGACTGTCCCTACACTGCCGCTCCCCGCCTTTGCAGGTCTGCTGAGCGCGGCGACGCCGTGCATCAAGGCGATCTGCCCGAGCGAAGGCTGGACGACCGGCGGCACGACAGTCATCATCATCGGCGACAACTTCTTTGACGGTCTCCAAGTCGTCTTTGGCACGATGCTCGTATGGAGTGAGGTTAGTGTGTCATTCTACGCTACACAGGCAGCCCGTTGTTTTAACTCAACGTCGTGACGTAGTCGCGTAATCGAGGCTTTGCTTTGCATGATGGGAACGTACACATGTTTTCGTTGCGTACTCAGTACGGAGCTAGTTGGAGTAAAAGTAAAACGGTCTCTGTAAAAATGCCAATATCCAGCACATTTTACTTCATCGTGAAATCGTGTGTTTTCGATATTACTGTTGCTATTATTATTATTCGTAACCGAACGATCATGATAAAAGCATGTTTTGTGTGGGTGATATACTTTCAATTGTTATAAATAGTACAGTTTTGCAAAGTCTACATTCACTATACATACTTTTCACTATACCCGCCTTACCCTGGGGACGTGGTGTTCACTCTACCCACTGTGGTTGCAGCTGTTGACCCCGCACGCGATCCGCGTGCAGACTCCGCCGAGACACATTCCCGGCGTCGTTGAGGTGACTCTCTCGTATAAGTCGAAACAGTTCTGCAAGGGCGCCCCCGGACGGTTCGTCTACACGGGTAGGTGCAGCACTGCGGGATACAGCCGGGTTAACCTCACCCCGGCCTCTCTCGTCACCCGCGGTCCGTAACACGCTCCGTTGCGTCTTCTGAACGATACTTCTCCACCTATCCTGCAATGTCCCACCGCTGTTCATTCATACCATGACGAGATGTCTTTTGACACTGTTTCTATATCTCAATTTCGTTCGTCCTCATTCTTGTTAAGTTTCAGCCATCTTCGTAACAAACGTTACCAGTTTGGAAATTTTTGTGTCTTATTATACTATAGGCTTTTATCTCTATATTCGTAACACATTTTACTGGACATATGTTGTAAGCAGACTATCCAAAATGATGGGCATATGAACCTTGTAGATAACACAATATTACAAACAATTTAATGATTTCCGATGTTCTTGCAGCGCTAACGGAACCAACAATAGACTATGGATTCCAAAGACTTACGAAACTTGTGCCAAGACACCCCGGCGACCCGGACCGGTTACCCAAGGTGAGTGTAGCACTCACACACGCACACACGCACACACGCACACACGCACACACGCACACACGCACACACGCACACACGCACACACGCACACACGCACACACGCACACACGCACGCACATATGCACGCACGCAAGGACGCACGCACACAATTGTAATGTTTAAAAATACAAATGCATGTGAAACAGCAGTGCATATAACCATACAGCTTGTGATCGTCTGGCTGAAGTATCGGTAACATTTCTTTTGCTTGATTAAATACCGTTATTTCTTGGCTATTGTCATTAACATATCTTTGTATCAGGTCATGCTAAGTTGCAGAGGCGCGACAGGTTATTTAGAAAAAATTAAAGCAGCTAATAGGCCCAGGCCAATACCTCCCGAAGATATATCACTGTTTGTAAAACTATCGCCCTGTTTAACACAGAGTTGGCGAACTTGGAGAGAAGTGTGTGACGTTGTGTGAAGCCGTTCTGTGTTGCGTGTGTTGCAGGAGATCGTCCTGAAGCGGGCGGCCGACCTGGCCGAGGCGCTCTACAGCATGCCCCGCAACCCCAACCAACTGTCCCTACCCCCGCCCCGCTCGCCCGCCATCAACAACACGACGAGCTTCAACAGCTACACCGGTCAGCTAGCGGTCAGCGTACAGGACGCCACCAACGGACAGTGGGACGAAGGTTGGTCACATCGCTACCCGGCATTCAGCTTCTAGTCGCCAGCTTGGTGAAGACTTCCCCGCCATCACAGCACCGGTGCATCGGGTTCGCAAGCAACCGTCTGCACCGCCCGTTCTTGCACCGCACGAAGGAGAATGCTAGACGCCTTTCCGGTGGCGTGACGTCGCGCGCACGTCACGTGAGCACCGCGAAAACGAGGCTACAAACATGCGCGTGGCGAACGCGGCTGGTTGCAATGGACAGAATATATTTATAGAACAGTTGGTAGTAGCGAGAACACGTCGAGGAAATGTATTAATTCTTGTAATCGTCACGGGACAGTGCACTCGGAGTTACTTTGGCAAGTGTCGCCTGCACATCCGTGCATCTACTCCGGGCGGCAGACGGTGATAGTGGAGGACCGTATCTATGTGCGACGGGCATATCTCTAGCATCAGGACGCCACGCATACTTCAGCTGTTATTTGGCGACTCCAGCAGATCCTAATATCGATTCACAGTTGACTGACGCGGGATGAGAAAACTAAATTAATTCAGCACCGCGACTGCGATGCTGCTCGTGCCCTATCACACTTTTGGTTCGCTTTCAATTACCGCTCCTGAATTCTTTTTTCACTATTTACCTCCAAATTTGAACGAGTCCGAGCACTGACGTAGAACGGGTTGACTCAGTTGAATATATCGCTTTACCTCTGACATCCGCGTAGCTCAAGCCGCCATCTCTCGCCCGGACTAGCCGCAGCCGTCGCGAGGCAAACGTCACGCGATGGTCATCTCTGATCTCAGCTACCTCAAGCAGTGGACAATATGACAAATGTCACGTGCTGCTAGGGGCGGCTATGCGTGTCGAAATGCGATTCTAGTCATTGCGAAACGTGTACTGTCAATTAGTCTCGTACAGCGTTTTGCACATTCAGATCGTACAGTGTCTTGTACAGTAAGCTCGTATAGCATCTTGTACAGTCAGCCCGTACGACTTCTTATACACTCCAGTCTCGTGCAGAGTTTCGTGCACGAAGCACGATGTCTGCACACGATGCTCAGACGCATATTCGTATCATATATTAATTTGTAATATGCTATGTTGTTGAACGTATACATACGATAATAAGTATTAGTAATGATTATACGCCGATACGACACGTTAACAATACGATGTATATGTATATGTATGTATGTAAGATTGTTTCTTCTCTTCTAACTTTCAAAATCAACCTGGATTCTGACGGCAACATTCGTCTCGTTTCATGAGTCATCATTCATCCATTAATGTAGTTTCAATGCGGCTTATTTCGCGAGCGCCGTTTGAGCTGTTTACATCGCTCAGACCGCCGCCGACTATAATTCTCTTGCTGCGATAGTTGTACAAAACGCCGTCAGATCCAATAGTGTTGTTCGTCTCCAGTCTATACTATCGATGTCACATTGTTTCAACTTCTGCTCTTTTATATAGATATTTCAATAAACGGCGTGAACAGCACTTTGTTTCAGATTCTGTTTGGCTATAGGTGTCGCCACATAGCGGCCACCAGTGGAACTAGTCAACTGTCGGGTTGGCGTTGCCCCAACGTCGGGTGTTCCCCGCGAGGCAGTTGACTGGGATCCAACCAGGTGTCTCTGTTTTGTTGTATTCGACCACATGTTTGTTGTACACACAATACACCAGGGGGCGCTGCTGCTACTGTGCGATTAAAACCCGATGTAGTCGAGACAATTTCGACCCACAAAAACGTTTAGTACTGTATACGTTCTTCTGTAATAACGTTGAAATTACAAAATTACACAAACGAGAGGCGTTGAAAGTGTCTCAGTCGACGACAGAACCTAAAACCCAAACAAATTTGTGGAATTCGAAGTGCTGTTCACGCCGGACCCAGCCAATGTACGCGATGTTCTCTGAATTGCGACTAAATTTGCGAAATTTCTGTCGTCGCTAGGTTACACCCGCGCGCCCGTCTCGAGCGTGTCTCCACGGGGCTACGGGTCTACAGGCAGCACTCCGCACAGTAGCAACGGCAGCTCGTACGGCGGTCCCCTCGCCCCCTACTGCTCCAGCACCGGCCCCCTGGGAGCCATGGCGATGTCCCTGCACACTCCGGAGTACCTCACCGCGCCTTCCAGTGAGCACCTCCTTTCTTCCGTTAAGTCGGAGATCTTTTAATTCTACTTCCGTCAGAGTGTGCGCCGACCACCGACGTGTCGCGGGGGACCCAGCGGAGTGTTCCATTGTGCTGCTCGTTCATACCACGTCCTTTCTCTGGAGCAAATGTAGAGAGAATAGATTCGGTTCCAGTGTGGAAACTCCAAATCCTATCAAACTATTTCTTCGAAATTAGCAATAATTCGTTACTTTAAAAATGTACAAAAAAATATCACATAACGTGCAAAATTTGGTCATAGTAAACGGCAGTGTTAGTGAACGTTTCTATATAAAATGTTTAAAGTTTTTTCGGAAAATCGTGAACTGCAATTATTGTAAATTGTCACGATATTAACAAAATCTAAATACGTCAGATAAACCTTTTCTTACTCCCTCTCTTGGATTCCCCGCATGTTCTTTTGTTGTTGCAATGAGACATTCCGTTGTGCCCTTGCACAGAGAGAAAGACAGTACTATAATAACATAAAAAATAAAGAAGTCTTTACTTTATATATATATATATATATACATACTAACTCGCAAATTGCTTATATCGTTCATATATGTTGTGCATGTATCGAAACATGAAATCAGTTTCAAAACATCACTAGATATTTAAAAATATGTCTAAGTTTTATGCATCATGGCGTTAATCATAATACACATGCCGCGGTTGCAATGATAGTGAAAGTATATTGGTCTGTTGAGAAATGGGATGCCGTATGCATGGATGAAGATACGCATAATACGAAAGACTAGACTTAACATAACGTACCTTATATAAGCACTAGTACATGACACCATGCACACACACACACACACACACACACACACACACACACACACACACACACACACACACACACACACACACACACACACACACACACACACACACACACAAACACACACACACAAACACACACACACAAACAAACAAACACACAAACACTCAAACATACAAACAAACACACACAAACACGCAAATACGCAAACACACACACACACACACGCACACACGCACACACAAACACACAAACACACAAACATACACGCACACACACACACTCACACACACACACACACACACACACACACACACACACACACACACACACACACACACACACACACACACACACACACACACAAACACACACAAACACACACACACAAACAAACAAACACACAAACACTCAAACATACACATACAAACACGCAAATACGCAAACACACACACACGCACACACGCACACACAAACACACAAACACACACGCACGCGCACACACTCACACACACACAAACACACACACACTTTAATTTTAACTTTATTAATTATTCATAAAGTATAACCTTTGTTGGTATTAAGGTAACGCACATTTATGCAGTACACACATTAATGTTTATTCAACATTTGGTCGCTTGGCAGGCGTTAATCCAACTGCCTCTTTAACTCACGGTTTTGTTACGTACTCTCATTCTAGTATTGCAAGACGTGTGATCTATTCCGGTTGAAATATTCAGTACAATTCAGCTTAGTGTAAATTTTGCATGACACAACATGTTTAATGTTGCATATACTAAGCTATACATGATATTCTTAGTAAAATATGTAAAGTGAAATAAATAGTAAGTTCTTTGTACTGCGCGAGTACTAAAGCGAGTAAAATATGCCAACACATCAACTGTGACGCAACTTATCCATTGCCACGACGTTGTATCACATTACATGAGTTTCACTGCAACGGGTTAGCATGTTTACCATTTCCACAACGACGCCCATATTGGTGTTCCTGTTGCACCGATCGATTTTTACCCGAATTCACAGAATATATTTCAAGCAACAGGTGCATTATGTGTGACTTGAACCGCAAAAACAAAACAAAAAACGGGCAGTCTTCTTCAAACGCACATTTCGCCATTTCTTCAATCGCGATAACACTACCGACATTTTTGTGTAATTTTTAAGAATATTGTTGCTTGTTATTTGAATTGGTCGTTCGACCCGCGTTGATGACGCGTTGATGAGCATGTCCTTATGTTTCGTTGTGCTTCTGTTCCTTTCCGTACAGTCATGCCCTCCCACACGCCTCCGCTAGTTCCCACACATAGCTCCGTCGTGCCGGCCACGCAAGTCCCGACGGGATGTGGCCAGGGCTACGTCACCTACTCCCCGGCGGTCAACGCCGCCGTCAAGCAGAAGAGCGCCTTCGCTCCGGTCATGCGGCCGACCGGGAGTCCACCCATCGCGGCCGTGCCGGGACTGACCACCGCGGGCTGGGCCCATCCCATCTTCAACGTCACGACCAACTTCAATATCGCCTACTGAACTAGCACTACGCGTGTAGTTGTCGTGTAATGCACGCCGATCTGACGATTCCGGAAAAAAAGATGGCGCTAACAGGAAGTGACGTTGCCGTTGTCAACGGATATGACATGCGGCGAAACAACGTCACCTGTGTGAAGATTCTATTGGCGGTAGTCGACTCCAAAAAAGAGCGTCAGCAGTTCAAGCAGGGATCATAAGTATTATATTCGACTCGTCCACAGCCAAACGGAATAGTCAAGGGTATTTAAAATTAAACATTTACTGATAAAACCATTTTGTATTGTGAAGAAAGCAATTATTCTGAAACTAGACACAAGTTCATCAGCGCAGTGTCCGGTAAAATATAATATAAAGTGTTGAACATATTGCGACAGGAAATGGCCGCCAGACACTTACACAAGGCGAGTGACCGACGCCCTTGGCATCACGTCTTAGAAACAGACAATTTGGTCAAGATTTATTGTCTAAATTTCAGTCGAATCTTCCACGTTATTGTATGGTGCTGTTGTCGCAAGAGTTCGGCGAAAGATGCCGCTACAGGTTGCAGACACCGATGACCAGAACACGTGACGTCACCGGACACTCTCACAACCCACGTGACGTCACGGGACATTATCACGACTTAGGTGACGTCACCGGACACTCTCACGACCTTCGTTCACACATCTCGTTCATTTACAGTTTTCTGGTATTTAGTTGTTTTGTGTTGACATGATTTTCATTTGCAACGCAGCTGTTTAGCTACATTTTATGAAATTACATTCGCATTGCGGCTTTTTCTGCTGCACGTAACACTCTCACTACTGATGATGTCATCTGACGTCATCTGACGTCATAATCGACGTAAAAGTCCGACTCAATGCGTGCGAAAACAGCTGACCTGGGCAGATTTACTTATCGCACTGAAACTCATGTGAACACAAAACCAGGCCAGTGACACAGGGTATTTAACTTACAGCACAAATATGGGTGTTTTCTTATATCAATCTAACTTCACTTTCAACTTGCTTCCATCTTTTTATGATGCGAACTCTTAGAAGGTCACCCGTGTGTATATAACGCGTACGATGTATTGTTCATATATTTCTTGGCGCGTGAATGCGGCGACTGGCCGATATTTCCAGTTGGATATAAATGCTGTAAATCGTATGTTTCATGCATGTTTTCCTGACATTTGTATTTATTACTCTTCCATGACGTCAACAGTTATTTCCATGACGTCACAAACCGGGTAATTGAGCTGCCAATTTGGGTGTGACGAAAACATTCCACCTGCGATTTACTTTCAACAACGTGATCATTGAATGTCAGTTGATATTTTATTGCAGTAAATTGTATTTCTTACGGGCGGCGCATCCGTCGTCGTTTTCTTCTTTACAACGTTTCTGCTCTACTCTTGTGCTGCTTTTGAAACCTAACTACCCCATCGGTGTTATGCAGATTTACTCGACCGTTACAACGGCAGCCTTCTACCAAGCCGACCCACAATGTCTTCATGTGATATACGCTTTTATTTAGTACTACTACACACCGACTTCCAACGCAATGTAGCTTTATATAAAGGCATTCCTACTGAACTATATCGTTCAGCTAACTAGGTATTCCTTCCGTTCTTTAACATCCCACTTTAAGGTGCAATCTATCCTTCGTTTTCTTCCCCGGAGACAGTAACTCCAAAGGAAAATAATAAGTTTTATTCATAAAAATACCCGCCTTATTATGAGACATATTCAGCGAACGTGACTATTATTTCCCGGATATAATCGGTGACGAAAATATAAGCAGTAACCAGCGCGTGTAAGATATGTTAAGGGACATTCGGTTGATAAGTAAGACTAAATATCAGGTCTATGCTATGCCCCATTGTATCTTACCGGGAAACAAACAAATCTCACTCGAGATAAACAGTAACGGGTGAGCGCATGTAGAAGTTTCGATCTACCAGGAGACAATCAGAATACGGTAGATAATGATGAAACATCGTCAAATTCGAGACGTGTGACGTACATCGTCGAGATATGTGACGTAACATGTTTGTGTATAAACTTTAATTCTAAGCGTATCGGGCAGTATAAAGAAAGCATAATGCCATGAATGGACTGTACAGTTACTGTGAATTACATGTATTTTATAATGTTTCAATTGATAATGACTAAGTTGCTGTATGAATTGGGTTTAATGCAGGTGCAATCTATGCGCATTGAGCGCCTCAGCGCTGCTATGACGACGCGTATGTAAACATCGTTGGCAGTCCTGCTCGACTGAGCGTGGTCTACCGTTCTGCTATATTGTGTGTCTTGATATATACAACTCTGTGTTACAGGACTGAATCAAGCGGACGTTACTTGTAAGATACCTCATTTATTGTTATTAATGCACTGATTATGATCGATTATTAATAAATATATGTCATACAATTATTATTGTATCATATGTCTTTTTTCGATGGGTCGGCGGGTCGGCGGGTCGGCCGGTCGGTCGGTCGGTCGGTCGGTCGGTCGGTCGGTCGGTCGGTCGGTCGGTCGGTCGGTCGAGATAATGTCGACTTACGTCTGTGCAATCGCCAAGCAGATGAAGTCGAAGATAGCAACGATTTTGCTTCCATCTCTGAATGTACTAGCTCAGGCGCTATCGCTAGTCTGTCGCAGTGGTGCTCTGTATTCGCTCGGCCTACGAAGCATATGTTTATGGAAACACCAAGCACGAACTTGTCTCGTCTCTATTCGATATATCTCAGTACTGGAATCGTCACAAGAGAGCGCTGCTGTGCACGGCTTAAGATGTCGACGACTTGTTGCATGGTAGATTAAGAAAATAACCGTTTTGAAGCAAAACAAATGGTTTGATATGCTGGACAACACTAGTGTCAGATTAAACGCATCGCTTTATCAACATTATGATATTAGCTTTGAGCTATAGGCCTCTTGTTGACTTAGGAACCACGATGTAATTAATTGTTTAATTATAATGTATGGTATACAAGGCCTTGATTACAAGTTGTCGTTGAAGATTGTAGAATGTGGGAAGAATTGGTTATAGGGACGTAAAATATTTAAACATCGCAAACTGGACAGATTATGATTGATTGATTCTTATATTTTTTTTAGCGATTTTATGATTTTGTTCATAAATTTCATCAAATGAATTTACAAAAAATGCACTATACGAAGGCAATCAAAACGATAGCGTACAGGTTAAGTATATTTGGTTAACTATGTTACTGGTATTAACTAGAGTAGCTTCCAGAACGCGCGTATGTCATTGTGTGCGTGTTTGCGAGCACGTGCTGGACAGCTTGAGTGTTCAACAGCGTGCGTGACTATGGTAATGATTTAACAAGATTTAACAAGATTGCCATCCAGAGAATTAACTCTAGATGGCAGGTGGACAAGGAAGCCCTTTGGCTTATCGAGAGTCCAACCCTTTTATCTACATATATCCAGCCCTTCTGAGGTATGTGTCGATTTTATTTTAAAACATATTCACACTACTAGCACCCACACAATCATCAGATAATCTGTTCCATTCATTCACAGTCCTTTGTGAAAATGAGAACTTTCTCACGTCTAATCTACACTGCTCCTTTACTAATGTAACTTCATGTCCTCTAGTCTTTCTATCTTTCTTAACTGAAAAAAAACATATTTCTATCAATATTTTCATAACCATTCAATATTTTAAACACTTCTATCTGATCTCCTCTCAATCTCCTGGTCTCTAGTGTTGTTAAACCACATTCTTTTAGGCGTTTTTCATAACTAAGATCCCTCAGTTTTGGTATCATTTTAGTCGCTCTCCTCTGTACTCTTTCTAGCATATCTATGTCCTTCTTGCGGTATGGCCTCCACGCTTGTATACAATATTCTAAATGAGGCCTAACTATTGTTTTGTACAGCGGTATTATTAGTTCTTTTTCTTTATATGCTATATTTCGCCTAATCAATCCAAGGATTTGATTTCCTTTTGAAGCTGCAATTCCACACTGCTCTGAAACCTTCATGTCAGCACTAATTGTCAGCCCTAAGTCTTTTTCTTTTACAGTAGTACTTAGTACAGTTCCCCCCATTGTATATTCTACATATTCGTTCCCATGTCCTGTGTGAAGGCATTTACATTTCCCAAAATTGAACAACATTTGCCACTTTTCAGACCATTTGATCAACCTGTCAAGATCATCTTGTAAATGCTGTCTATCCCCATCACTTTTAATCTTTCTAAATACTTTTGTATCATCTGCAAATTTCAACACCTTGCTAGCTATATCATCGTCCAAATCGTTTATATATATTAAGAATAATATAGGTCCCAGTACTGATCCCTGTGGAACCCCACTCAAAACTGATTTCCAGTTTGAAGCCTCCCCATCAACAACTACCCGTTGTCTTCTGTCAATCAGCCATTTTTCTATCCAGTTAATTATACCATTTCCTATGCCATGGGCTTTTAGTTTAAGCAGTAATCTCTGATATGGCACTTTGTCGAAAGCTTTTTGAAAATCTAAGTAGATGATATCTACTGGTGATCCATCATCTACCCACTTAGTGATATCTTCCAAAAAACATAACATATTTGTTAAGCATGACCTCGCTTTTAGAAACCCATGTTGAGATGGGTTTATCAAGTTATGTTTAACAAGAAAATCCACCATGTGATCTTTAATTAGTCTTTCTAATAATTTACAAATCACCGATGTTAAACTAACTGGTCTATAATTATTTGACTTGTTTCTCGAACCTTTTTTAAATAACGGTATAATGTTTGCTTCTTTCCATTCTAAAGGAACCACTCCCTCTTCTAATGACAAGTTGAAAACTGTTGCAAGCGGTATGCTAATTTGTTCTACAATTTCCACTAGTAGTTTGGGTGGAATACCATCCACTCCAGGTGATTTATTTTCCTTCATAGCCCTAATTTTCTTAGCTACCATTTCTGGGGTTACAATTAACTGTCTTAAATAGTCTGATTCTGCCCCCTTGAACTTAGCCTCTGGTACTGGCAGTGAACTAGTGTCTTCTCTGGTAAACACTGAACTAAAATACTCATTTAGGTCTTCTGCCATTAAGAATCCTTCTGATATTATATTTCCAGCACTATCTTCTAGAGGACCGACCTTATCCTGAACTTTCTGTTTGCTTCGAACATAGGCATAAAAACTCTTGCTGTCATGTTTTATATTACAAGCTAATTTATGTTCATAGCTTCTCTTTGAATTTCAAATTTCAGCTGTAGCTTGGTTTAGAGCTTCTTTATAAATGTTGTAGTCATCGTCATTGCCAGTACGTCTATATGACTTCCACATCATTTGTTTATACTTAATTTTTCTAATGGCTTCTTTCGATAACTATTTCTTTCTGGTCCGTTTCCCTTGTTTTTTGAAGGGAACAAATTTATCTACGATGCACTCTATTTCATTCTTTAAGATATTCCAGCATTCTGTTGCTGTCTTATTCTTCAGTGTATTATTCCAGTCTATCTTTGCTAAATATTTCCTCATTTCCTTATATCTTCCTTTGTGGAAATTTCTCCTGAACTGCTTTTTATTATTTCTTTCTGATTTTACTTTGATGGTAAAATGTATCTGGTTGTGATCACTACTTCCCAGAGGCTCACATAATTTAACATTGTCAACTAATTCATTCTGTGAGGACAAAACTAAGTCTAACACATTCTCTCCCCTGGTTGGTTCTAGCACATGTTGAGAAAGGAAACTATCTTGTACTAAAACTAAAAACTTGTGGTCCTCACTACCCATACTCTGTAGAGATTTCCATTTTATATGCCCATGGTTAAAATCCCCCATAAAAACACAGTCCCGTTTGCTCACTTCCCTTATAGCGTTTTGTATTTTTTCATTCTCTTCTATGCTTATGTTTGGACTTCGATAAACTAATCCAACCGTTAACGTTGAGTTTCCTGGAACTATGTTACACCAAACAGCTTCTTCGCAATCTGCTTCTCTGTCTATTTTTATTTCATAAGCCTGGATAGATTCTTTAATATATAAAATAACTCCACCTCCCCTTCTTCCTATTCTATCTTTCCTAAACATTACATATCCTGTCAGTCCCAATTCGGCATCTGATATATCGGTGTTGCCCATGATTCGGTTATACCTATTATGTGAGGGTCAATATCTTCTACCATAATGTTTACTACCAACCTTGACGATTCGTCGTATACAATTGTTATTCTAGAAAACACCAACACAACCGCAGCCCGAAACAGCAAACATTTATTTATAAATCTCGTCATTTATTATAATCGACAGACCCAATGTTCAACTAACAGCCTTCACTGCCAGCGCAAACATCGTCCTTAATATTAGAAAACAAACGATGACCTTCACCAAGTCTACACACGATAGGCGTTCAAACATTAGTGACACATTTGTTCTCTCAGGAAGATGAAGATACGGAAGAAGAAACACGGACTAACTATATGTAGATGGTCTATGTGTAAACGTCTTGCTCATTCCTATATAGACAATAAACACAGTATTTATATTTATTCACAAAAAGCGCCTATCCGCAGTGGCGCCATTGTTTACAGTACGCACTCTAAACGGTCTACGACAGCGTTAATAACCTCACTGCTGAGTGCGATGTAATGTCGAGTCAATATTGTTTTATTATTGTTGTATAGAACGTTCACCTGTAAATATAACTCCCGTAGAATATTCACTCCAATGTAACCTATATATCTTTAAACTAGAAGTTACAGAATAAAATTATACGCATTAGTAATTGCTATTAAGATGAGTATGAAATGGTATAAAATGTATAACATTCACTGTTTATTGTCAACTTATAAACAATTTAATAGTACGGGGTGGCAAATCGATGCAACACAAAAAACACCCCTCCTACACTAGTAAGGGAAAGGCCACAAATGCGAATTTTTATCTGAGTGCAAGAAATATATTGAACATGGATTGCCCACTTACTGCAGTCCCACGCCATATGTATGTCGGCCCCGTTCCAACACAGTACTGCACACATAGTTAATATATTTAACATTAAACGCACACCAAAGCTAAATAAATCAAAATACGAAATAAACATTAATAAATAAATCGTTGCTCTATTTATTGTCCTGTACTAAAATATATGTTAGCACTTCCACATAAAAATAAAGCGAAACAATCCACGATGTGTTAAATACTTAATATTATTATTGTTAAATATATATATATATATATATATACGCACAGTAATTTGATATAATATGAAAATATAGAGGTGAGTATAATGTCAGACGTCTGCACACATTGGAATGAAAGTGAACACACGAAATAGAGTGGGGATAAATATTTTATAATTTTAATTTTATCAGGGGAGAATATACAATGGGGTGAATATACTATCTCACAAACACCGCAGTCTATCTCCCCCTCCCCCCGTGTATGTTCCCATCGTTGTAACTATTCTAACCAACTGTGCCCATGACCAGGACGCAGCTGGGGACAGAGATCTCTCTGTGGCTGACCGCACCCTGTCAATAATACACTCATTTTATTCGCCAGGCTCCATCGAAATATGCGTTCAAAAGACAGCTATAAATAGTTTTGCAAGACATTTTGGAAGAGTTTTAGTTATTTATGACTTTTCTATATTTTTATTTCATATCTTAGAGAAAGTTTTTGTATGTGTTTATTTTAGAGATACTTTGTAGTTTTGATTCTGCATAGATTTTTGTTATAACTTTTTCTATTATTTTAGTACTTATGATTTGTTTTAATGAACTTGTGAAGCACCTTTGAGCAGTTCAGGCTGAAACGGCGCTAATAAATGCACCCTTTATTGTTATTATTATTATTATAACTGAAATAACATACATATAAAGTTGTGAATTAACCAGGACAATGCAGCCACCTCAACAGAAACCCACAGCTCTATTCACAAGACACCGTGCTATACCCAATCCGCTCAGCGTAAAAAACAGTAAGGGGGTGGTTATAACAAGGCTGGGGGAAGATACCCTCGGTTTTTCCCACTGGTAGATATGCGGGGGTACGATGTACCGTTACACCGGACCAAATGCACAGATTCAGTAGCCAAGACAACATCACTGGAATCTACCCGCCGCACGCGCACAGCGAACACTGAATTAAGCGATACAAGAAGAATGTTTATTGATTCGTAATGCAAGACAATAGGAAGATGAGGAAATCTACGGGCAGATGTCACTCTCATTTAGACGTTAATGGCGCCGCGAGGAGGTCCACCTCGCGCCCGGCCACTGCGGGGAGCGTGGTGCCGTGCGCCGTCCCTCGGGGCTCGTAATATCCCGCCATATGGGGAACATTTCCAGGCACTGCGGCAATAATTCAATTGTCGCGTGTTACCATGGCGACTCGGTCACGTGACTCATAGACCAATCGCGCAAGGATGTTTACGGCGCGTATCAGAGCCGAGATCAAAGGCGAGTTCATCGAAGTGATAATGTTAGCAGATTATATATAACATGTATGTATATATATTATATACATACATATATACATATATATTATTTGTGCGCGCGCGTGTGTGCGTGTGTGCGTGCGTGCGAGCGTGTGTTATGTGTGTTTATGTGTGTGTGTATGTGTGTGTGTGTGTGTGTGTGTGTGTGTGTGTGTGTGTGTGTGTGTGTGTGTGTGTGTGTGTGTGTGTGTGTGTGTGTGTGTGTGTGTGTGTGTGAGTGTATTCTAATAATATAATTCGTATGCATGTTTTACTGCCATGGTGTGTCTAGTCCGATGCCTAGCGTGGAAGGAAAGTAAGTTCTAAATGTTTAGAGGACGTATTACAGGAGTGCAGTGCATGTCTGGTGATGACACTGACACTGCCTGTCTGGTGGTGACACTGACACTGCCTGTCTGGTGGTGACACTGACACTGTTGTCAAGTGATGCTGAATATATTATAGAGCAGGCATTAAAAGCGAGGTAATTGGTAATTTATCGGTTAACAAGAGCTCAGAACCCAGAATCAAGTTATTTGACCTATAAATACGATACATATACAATAAATAACGCAGGTAATAGATAAAGTCGGGAGACTCCCGTTAAGATATATAATATCGCTAACACAGGAGCCACCCCATAAATATAAACAACAACAACATTTACATGACACAAATCAGAATAGCATATGACTTGTTTTTATAGTTGATAATTACTCAGTGTATCGACATACATACATAATACAAGGACTGATTATATGTATTCGTGTACACATTGACGTACATATTGATATTTAGGTATACATTTCAATACGTATTACGAATTGCAAATTAAGCAATTATAAATGCGACAACTGGATTCATATTTTAAAATATTTGTGCATGTAGAAAAACCATATAGACTGTGGGTGTACATTTTATTAATGATAATACTTGGTGTATTGTTAACTGTCTGTACTATGTTGTGTCTAGTGCATGTTTTGACAAATTCATGTTTGACTCTGGACATATACAGATTATTTCTTTCACGTGTGCAGTGCTGATGAATATCATAGATGTGTGTGTTGGGAATAATATTGAAGTAGTAGGATAAAATGTTATTCAACTTCTACAACTGAACTGAAGTCTTTTATTTATAGGACTTGTGTGAGCATTGTATTTACTTAAGGATATTATTCGTATTGCTTTTTTATGTAATTTGAAAATATTATGTGCTTGAAATAGGCCATAATAATTATTAATATGAGGGAGAATAAGAGCATTTTACATGATATACACTGTAGTAAGTGGTAAAAAGTGTTTAAGTTTATTTAATATGCTTATTATTTTAGATATTTTATTTGCTATTTTGTTTGTATGACTCTGCCAGTTTAAAGGTGACATGAACGTATATTTTATATTTTAACCACGTAAATAACATACTAACATGATGCAATTTATACAGGTGTAATACCTGACAGGTTCCTTAGTTACATCACCATATCTTACCGAGTTCTGGTGTGCCTGATTGTCGCTTTGAAAAGGTACTGTGACGTAATATGTGCCATAGCCCAAATCTGTCTCACCACTGGAAACATGGAAGACACGGCGTAAGATTCTTGTGATTCGGATTTGGAGAGTTGTGTTGCAAATGTGAAGACTTTTAGGACTGGTGCCGCACACAGCGATGAACCATTGACAACAGACGTCACTCAGGAAAGATTATGACATGTATGGTGATGACGACGATGTAAAAAAGGAACATTTTGAGACTGTCGTCGTCGCTGGTGACAAACAACAATTTCAGATTCATGGACCGAACATCGAATTTTATTGGGAACTTACAATACATTCATGCCATTATGCAGAATCACACGGATTATTTTCAACGTCAGACACAACATCCATAAGCATTTATAAATGTATCATATTGTATCGCAAGTGACGTAATTTTGCAAGCCGACCATTAAGTGATTTCACTGTCGCTGTCATGGAGTGATTAAGAGATTTCAGTCACTTCCGACGACAAGGCGGCTCGATTTTTGAAAACACTAAATAATTCTGTTGGGCTGCTGCAATGTTGTCATCCACAGATGATAAGACGAACCCCATTTTCAGTAACAGAAACACATATTCACCACAATAGCCGCAGTGCAACGTATATTGACACGCGGGACCGACACGCTCGACATTTCGCCTCTGACATCTTCGGGAGCAGGCATTGCTTTTGTCCGACTGTTATTTCTGTGATCATAATCCATTGTACACTTGTGAAATATCCAATCGCTCTGTAATTAGTCACACTAATTTACTCATCAATGGAAATATCTATAAAATCAATTTCGTAAATGTGTTTACTAAATCCACCTAGCTAGGAGTCTAGCCATAGGCTATAAAGTAAAAGTAAAGGTCAAGGTAAGTTCTTATGTAGCGCAGTATCCAGTCCCCATGAACGCTCAAGGCGCCTCACAATTGACTCCCTGGGAGACCTGTTCATTCGAACACCATCTCGACTTGTCTGGCGTTATGGCATTGGACTACATGGTTATAGGCCTGTATAATATAGTAGCGCGACTATCTCTAATCTAATTAATGTCATGCGTAGTGAGCCAGTTCCGGCTATACCACCACGCCACTGTGTTGTAATAAACTGTTTGAGTTCGTACAAAGCTGGTTTCCGTACGCTAATTCAATCATGGTGTCAGAAAGTTGGTTGAACGGATGATAGCGGAACTCGGTGAACAAAATAAAACTGGTTAAAATAGCTGAAAGTGTCAGTTTGTGAGATGGATCGGCATATCCTACCATTTTAACAAGATTTAACAATATCTAACTAGATTGCCATCAAGAAAATTTACTTTAGATGGCAGGTGGACAAGGAAGTCTTTTGGCTTATCGAGAATCCAATACTTGTTATCAACGTGTATCCCGCACTTTTAAGGTATGTTTCGATTTTATTTTTAAACATATTCACGCTACCAGCACCAACACAATCAGGATATAATATGTTCCATTCATTTACAGTCCTTTGTGAGAATGAGAACTTTCTTATATCTAAGCCACACTGCTCTTTTACTAATGTAACTTCATATCCTCTAGTCCTTCTATCTTTCTTAACTGAGAAAGAAATATTTCTATCAACATTTTCATAACCATTCAATATTTTAAACACTTCTATCTGATCTCATCTCAATCTCCTGGTCTCTAAAGTTGTTAAACCACATTTTTATGCGTATTTCGTAACTAAGATCCCTCAGTTTTGGTATAATTTTAGTTGCTCTCCTCTGCACTCTTTCTAGCATATCTATGTCCTTCTTGCGATATGGCCTCCACGCTTGTATACAATATTCTAAATGAGGCCTAACTATTGTTTTGTACAGGGGTATTATTAGCTCTTTTTCCTTATACGTTGTGTTTCGCCTAATTAATCCAAGAATTTGATTTCCCTTTGAAGCTGCAATTCCGCACTGCTCTGAAACCTTCATATCAGCACTAATGGTTAACCATAAGTCCTTTTCTTTTACAGTAGTACTTAGTACAGAACCTCCCATTGTATAGTGTACATCTTTGTTCCCATGTCCTGTGTGGAGGCATTTATATCTCCCAAAATTAAACAACATTTGCCATTTTTCAGACCATTTTATCAACCTGTCAAGATCATCTTGTAAATGCTGTCTATATCCAGCACGTTTAATCCTTCTAAACAATCTTGCTTGTTATATTATTGTCCAAATCGTTGATATATAATAAAAATAATATAAGTACCAGTACTGATCCCTGTGGTACCCCACTCAAAACCGATTTCCAGTTTGAAGCCTCCCCATCAACTACTACCCGTTGTCTTCTGTCAATTAGCCATTTTCCTATCCAGTTAATTAAACCATTTCCTATGCCATGGGCCTTTAGTTTAAGCAGTTATCTTTGATGTGGCACTTTGTCGAAAGCTTTCTGAAAATCTAAGTAGATGATATCTACTGGTGATCCCTCGTCTACCCTCTTAGTGATATCTTCCAAAAAACACAACATATTTGTTAAGCATGACCTCGCTTTTAGAAACCCATGTTGAGGTGGGTTTAAGAAAATCCACCATGTGATCTTTAATGTTTGCTTTTTCCATTCTAAAGGAACCACTCCCTCTTCTGATGACAAGTTGAAAACTGTTGCAATTGGTATGCTAATTTGTTCTACAATTTCCAATAGTGGTTTGGGCGGAATCCCATCCACTCCAGGTGATTTTTTATCCTTCATAGCCCTAATATTCTTAGCTACCATTTCCGGGGTTACAATTAACTGTCCTAGATAGTCTGATTATGCCCCTTTGAACTTAGCCTCTGGTACTGGCAGTGAACTAATATCTTCCCTGGTAAACACTGAACTAAAATATTAATTCCGGTCTTCTGCCATTAAGAATCCCTCTGATATTATATTTCCTATCTATCTTGAACTTTCTGTTTGATCCGAACATATGCATACAAATTCTTGCTGTCTTGTTTTATATTACAAGCTATTTTTTGTTCGTAGCTTCTCTTCGAATTTCGAATTTCAGTTGGTTTAGTGCTTCTTTATAAATGTTGTAGTCTTCGTCATTTCCTTTCGATAAGTATTTCTTTCAGGACCGTTTCCCTTGTTTTTTCAAGGGAAAAAATAAATTTATCGACGATGCACTCTATTTCACACTTTAAGATATTCCAGCATTCTGTTGCTGTCTTCCGACTTCCGGAAGATCGACTTCCCGCCTCGGGAAATCTGCCAGTGCAATGGGGGCGATTCAAGAAGCAATTTCTCTGCTTCTTGGATGCACCTGAAAAGGTAAGGTCGACAGACAAGATAACGATGTTGTTGCGAACAACTGGAAAGAAGGGAAACGGTAAATCTTACAATTTAATTTTCCCGACAGCACAGCCGACGTTTAATGAAGTCGTAGAAAAATTTGACCAGTTCTGCAAACTGCGAATTAGCTTGTTCGCAGCGCGGCACCTAACTATGAAACAGAACGGTCGCTCCTTCGATGAGTTTCTGACGGCTCAGTCAGGGACTGCATATTTGGTGTTCTAGCCGACGACATGGTGCTGCACGCACAAACCCTGGGACTCGACCAGGTTAGAATGAGGCGGCGGTTGTTCGAAACGAAAGCAATATGCATGTGTCGACTGGCCGGAGATACGGAGGCCGAAATGCGAAAAGTGCACGTAAACGAGGAGGTCAGCGCTGTTTACAAGCCGAAGCCCAAGACGCATGTAGAGACGTCAGTGGGAGCGCCCAGCGAAGGAAGGCAGACAATAGTTCCGATAAGACGTATGGTAGATGCGGCACCACCCACACAGTGAGACAATGCCCTGCATTTGGCAAAGAATGCTACACATGTAAAAAGAAGAACCAACCATTTCTCAAAATGTTGCAGAGCAAGAAAGGCCAAAAATCAGGTACATCTGATTGGAGAATACCAGGACAGCGATTCGGACATTCTGCATATACAAATAGACAATGTTACATACAATCAACGTCAAATCAGAGGGACAGACCAAGTCAAGGCCCATTACATGTCAGCTCGACACAGCAGCTACATGCAATGTGCTTAGTCTAAACGACTACCACGCCCTTGACGAATTGCGAGCGAAATCATGCACCAATCGAACTTGAATGTCTAGCAATTGTTTTCGCATGTTGAAAATTCGACCATTACATATACGGACACTCAGATGTCACAATACACAGCGACCATAAACCTCTAGAGGCAATCTTCTGAAAGTCACTGCTAGATGCGCCAAAGCGTCCACAACGGGTGGTGCTCACACTGCAACGGTACAACCTCAGTGGTGTATTACCAGGCACAGAACATCTGTAGCTAGCTAGTAGCAGACATGTTGCCACGAGCTCCACCGTTACGTCGACCCGTCAAGGAGATGTCGATGGAACCGATCTTCCAGCGGCTTTCGCATAGCACAAGAGATCGATTCAGTTGATCCACAAATGTACGGCAACGTCAGCGAGCCCAGAATCGCACACAAATTCGACAAGAGTCAGCTGCTGATGACACGTTGCAACGATTGTTGACGACGGTGATGTCAGGCTGGCCGGAGCACAAGCACATGCTATCACATGAGCTGAAATCATACTGGACATTTCGAGACTAAATTTCCGCGCATGACGGTATCCTGTACAAAGGGCAACGAATGGTCATTCCGCAAACCTGCCAGAGAGACCTACTACAACGTCTTCACAGCAGTCATCAAGGAATCGAAGCAACACTGCGAAGAGAAGGAGATAGCATCTACTGGCCCGGAATGACGAGCGACATCCAGCAGATGATTGACAGTTGCCAAGCGTGTGCCAAAGAAAGACCGTCCCAACAGAAAGAGACGCTAAGAAGCCACGACATTCCAGCAACGCTATGTGCAAAGATTGAGATCGACCTGTTTACCCAAGCCAACGATACGTACATAATCCTGGTGGATTAAAACTCAGATTTCTTTGAGTTCACAAGGCTTGTCGACCAGAGAGCGGAAACTACCATACAAGCAAGGAGCAGTTCGCACGATATGGGGTGCCACAAAGTGTGCAATCAGATGGAGGACCACCGTTCGTGAATGCAGAGTTTCAGATGTTTGCAAACACGTGAGAATTCAAACATTCAATGTCATCGCCTTATCACTCGCAATCAAATAGAAAGGCGGAAGCAGCAGTAAAGATCGTGAACAAATCTGCTGAAGAAATCGAAAGGACCGATGAGAGCACCGCTAGAATGGCGCACCACTTCCACATCAGAAGTCAACTGCTGTCGGGTACAACGACTTATGCAGCGACGCACAGAGCGACAGTGCCACAAGCCGAGCATCTAATGAGACCAGTCCTACCGAACGCATCTCAAATGATGAGATCCAAGACGATGAAACAGAAAGTGAGCCAGCATTACTACAACCGAAATGCTCGTGACTTAACCCCGGTCAGAAAAGGAACACCAGTCTTAGTCATAGTGTTAAGTAGGGTAGTCAACTTTACAGATTGTGCCATTTATGGACTATAAGAGTAATTTGGACTCGGTGGTAAAGTTCGCAGTCCTAGGAGGATGACGTGCTGGTAACATCTGATCCTATAGCAAGAGTTAGAGTATTTTGTTATATTTAGGTTGCATATTGTTTAGTTAAAAAGGGGAGATGTTACGATATCATACTAAATGGTTATAGGCCTGTACAGTATAGTAGCGCGACTACCACTAATCTAATTAATGACATGCGTAGTGAGTCAGTTCCGTCTACACCACCGTTGTAATAAACTGTTTGATTTCGTACAAAGCTCGTTTGCGTACGCTAATTCAATCATCTGGGAAGCATCCAGCCACGCTGCAATTAATGCGCGAAAACTATTCGTACACAAATATCCTCCGCTATCTATAGCCAGATACTCATTCATACAGCTGAGTGAACTGGGGAAACATATAGTGAACGAACTTGCCCAAGGTTCGACACCGTCGCACAAGATTTGAACCCGGGTTCTCTCGGTTGAGAGTCCGAAACTCTAGCCACGGCGCTGCCCGCTAAAGTATAAACCAAAATATAATCCACCATTTGTAATGTCACATACATATTCTCCTCTACTAATAGTATAAAATAGTTATAGTTATATGCATATTCATGATTATCAATAGTATTGTACAATGTTTAGTAAATGTGATATGTTTCTAAAGAATGAATTTAAGCTAATGTATTGAGAAACAAAAGTATATGTTTTTATTATTGCAGTCCAATGAAGCATGCGATATCTTTAGTCATGTTGTCATTTTCCATTTCAATTTCTTGTTGATACATAATCATGTATGCTTGACTGCTCTCTCACAGCACGTGTCTCCAAATTCCTATTCAGCACTATCTGATGCACCGTGTTCTATGCACAATGGAGAATGTGAAAGGGTTCACATGTAAGAGTTGTAGACGATAGTGTTTCCTCATCCCTTGATTTGTCAGCAATAGCAACACTGAAATACAAATCAACTGTACATCAGCATAATAAAAAACCTTATCTACGTTTTGGTATTACTAGAATCTGAGCACACACTGTTTGTGTATACAACGGTATAATTAACGTATAACATATATATACATATATATATATATATATATATATATATCAAGTACAACTGATAAATACAAATGTGGTGTAGATTAGAGAATAAATCGCAGCTACGCCTACGTTTTGTCAGTCTTCTTGGCTTACGTCGACTCAGTCAAGACAAAGTCCATGCGGAAGACCAACTCATCAAGTTGCTTCGCCTAGCCCTAGACTTCGCTTCGTTGTTCTGAGGATGTCAAACTTCGGGTCTTTTTGGTGGTTCTCTTAACAATAGTCAGGATGATGGGACATGTCACTGGTATTTGTATTATTCTAATTCACGAACTGCCGTATCCTTCACGAAACAACTACTATCAACATGATCACAGGCGTAGCAGATGCGAGTCCAACTTCCAAGTTGCGGTACTGATTGCGATGAGATGGTTATCAAATTCGGTCGATTTATCTCTTTATAATCCGCCCAATTATTGTCTTTGGCATCCGTTGGAAAACAAACAACTCGTCGCCGAAGCATTTCCATAGCTGTCATCCAACATACTATATGTCTGGTTGCCATTAATCGAAGGCAACAATGCCACAACCGCTGAATAACATGGCCAACTTCGACCAGTCGCCAGCTTGTTTGACACATATCACGTCACACTCACGGAAACAGCCGAACGCAAAATTTCTTAGACATTCTGCGGGAAAGCGTCCTTATTTGTGTAATTTTATGAAAACAACATTTTTATTATTTTTTTGGATTACATGATCGCCTTACTTTATATATATTATATTTACTATAACGTTTTTTTCAACCTGTTCATGTCACCTTTAAATGGTTATTTATTGTGATGCCTAAAACATTGAAATAATTTACACATTCAATGTATGCCCCATCTATTTATAACACAGGATATTATATTTTCTTTTGAAGCATATGACAATCATGAATTTATACTTTTTGGCATTTAGTGAAAGTTTATTAGCTTTCAACCAATTGCTAATCTTTGTTTGTTCTTTGTTAATATTTTCACATCGCATTTGGCCTTCTGAATCGTTAAATGTGTTTAGTGTACTAGTAAGGGTGGTGTCGTCAGCATACGTTATGAATTTGTAAAGGTCGCTAGAAAGTGCTATGTAATTTATGTATATAATAAATAAGAGTGACCCTAAATTGAACTTTTCCTTAGACATTTTCAATTTCTACGTACGGCTTACGATTTTGTAAGTAACTCTTACAGAGATCCAGAGCCTTGTCATTTAATTCGTAGTAATTTAACTTATGTACCAATATATTGTGTCTGAGTTTGACTTCCAAGCATTGAGGCGCAATAGAAGTTATCTTATTATTATTATTATTAATTTTGTGAAATGCTTTTAATGAATCAAGATATATATTTATTGGAGTAGCCGATTTGTCAAGTTCTTGTACAATTCTGTATATCATTTCTAGTGTAGCAAGATCAGTAGAATGTGTCTTTCTAAACCCATATTGGCTATTGTAGTATAACGCTTTAGATTTGATCAAACATAATCCTTTCAAAATATGTGAAATCACTGGCAGGGTAGAAATAGGACGATAATTGTCAAAGTAAAAGTAAAAGTCAGAAACACCACCTTTTTAAAATGTTTCATTTGTCTGGAAATATACCAGTTATTATTGATTGATTAAAAATTATAGCGACTGCATTGCTAACATCATTTTTTTAAAACAATTTTAGTAATTCTGTTGATATACCGTCTTCTCCATAACTCGATTTTGGAGGTAAACGATTATATTAACAGTAGTTTCCATGTCAATTGGGTTAAAGCTGAAAGTGTGAAATATCGGGTATTTTATGTAATATTTGTATGATTTACCTCCACTAGTAGTTGTTTTAGAGGCTAGAGTAGGACAAGCATTAGTAAAAAACGTGTTAAATCTGTTTGCAATAATGCATTTGACGCTAACGAGTTCGTGCTTCTTTGATGTCACTATAGATAGTATAACCGTTTACACGATCCTCTATCGTAGAATCAACGGCATGGTTTTAAATATATATATATATATATATGTTTTTATTATTTTACTGATATTATCTTTACAATAGCAAACCATCCTTCAAAAGTCACCTTAATTGTCCGTGCAGCATTCAAAGTATAGCTTAGGGGGCGAACTCAACATAACAGTACTTTGAAGTAATTTATTATTTAGTTATTTATAGTTGTTATCATTTAACTAACTCATTTATGTCATATTACGTCACGTATTTATTAAGATTATCTAAATTTACCACATAACCTCATTTGCCAATACATTATGCACCACGTTTTAACAATGTTTTATGATTTATTTAACTAGCTAGCCGATTCCGTATATGTGGAATTCTAGCCTTCTGCGTTTGGACGGAAACGAATTTGTGAGAAAGCAAGTAATTGTCAGGATCATCCTCTGATCCCTTCTTTTTATATAAGGGTTTATCAATCCTAGACTCCAATCAATTGGAACAATTCCCGAAATCAATACAACATTAAATAATTTTACTACTATTTTCATAATACATCTTGAACAATGAGGAGTTTTTTAGATATTCATTTATAATATATCATCGATCCCATTAACTTTTTTGATTTTTTAAACTGCACATCCTAGTTTCAACTTCCTCATAGATGAATGGTTTATTTATTTCATCATTTACCATCTGATTATCAAATATTGAATCTAAATTATTATACATTGTATTATCATTTGTAATTATATTCTGACTCAATGTTTCAAAATGTCTCATAAAAGTGTCCAATGTAATATTGTTACCAATTTGTTCCGACTGTATGTTTGCTCTACTTAAAATATTCCAATAGTCTTTTGGAATTGTGTCTTTGCGATTTATAAAATTTATATGCAATTTTTTTGTTATAGCACTTTGTCTTTTAATTAATCTTTTATATTCCTCCCTTTTAATTTGAACTAATTTATCGTATCATCTTATTTAAATCACTTTAGTTTTCTTTTTATCCTAAGGTATTCTTTCCTCGCATTTTCAGTTTCTATTGAACCATGGCTTATTTGATTTACGTGTAATCTTATTATGCATAAAACTATTGACCTCATTAGTATTATCCATGCAAAATGTTTTCTGCAGATTGTAAATACATATTACACAAATCTTTGGTAATCAAATCAACATCATTCTGTGAACTGTCGTGGTGTTAACGTTTTCAAGTTTTAAGTTTAGTTGATCTATATCAATTTGATTAAATGCTTTACATTATTCTTCTTTCAAATGTGATACCCAATTTGACCTAACTGTTACGTATTTTATATTTTCGTTTCCATCACTAAAAATAACATGACATGCATTACACGTAGGAGATGTGAGAGCGGATTCCATTCTGATCTGATAAACAGTTGTCAAAAGCGTCAACATAAAAGTGTGTTATTTTAGATAATAAGTTTGTTGGTGCAACTACAAGATCAACAACACATTTTCCAGCTGGCGTATGGCAATTGAAATTCTTTACATAGATTATCACATAGATTACCACATGAGAAGTTACATTGTTCACATAGATTATCAAAAATATAATTGTTATGATACTCAGAACTTTCATGAGCAAGATACACTCATCCTATTATGAAATCCGTATCAAATGCATCCTTTCCAATTTTTAACCACAAAACTGATTCACCCACAGTGTTTGGAATAACTTCAACAAACTTGTGATAATTAAGTTTAACAAAAATACACAATCCCTGAATACCACCATATTTGTGGTATGTGTTTTTGCATAACAAAAGATTTATATCCTGGTATAATATTACCTTCAATATCATCAGTTTTGGTCTCACTTAAACATATTGTATCATAGTTGTTAATGTATTTATCCAAAATTCCTAAAAGATATTTACTACGAAAAGCACAGACATTTAAAGCTACGATTGTTACATCACTGATTAGTGTATCATTGTTCTTGTTACATTGACATCACTGATTAGTGTATCATTGTTCTTGTTACATTGACATCACTGATTAGTGTATCATTGTTCTTGTTACGTTGACATCACTGATCAGTGTATCATTGTTCTTGTTACATTGACATCACTGATCAGTGTATCATTGTTCTTGTTCCATTGACATCACTGATTAGTGTATCATTGTTCTTGTTACATTGACATCACTGATTAGTGTATCATTGTTCTTGTTACATTGACATCACTGATTAGTGTATCATTGTTCTTGTTACATTGACATCACTGATTAGTGTATCATTGTTCTTGTTACATTGACATCACTGATTAGTGTATCACTGTTCTTGTTACATTGACATCACTGATTAGTGTATCATTGTTCTTGTTACATTGACATCACTGATTAGTGTATCATTGTTCTTGTTACATTGACATCACTGATTAGTGTATCATTGTTCTTGTTACATTGACATCACTGATTAGTGTATCATTGTTCTTGTTACGTTGACATCACTGATTAGTGTATCATTGTTCTTGTTACGTTGACATCACTGATTAGTGTATCATTGTTCTTGTTACGTTGACATCACTGATTAGTGTATCATTGTTCTTGTTACGTTGACATCACTGATTAGT
Source organism: Paraescarpia echinospica (assembly GCA_020002185.1). Taxonomy (NCBI): domain Eukaryota; kingdom Metazoa; phylum Annelida; class Polychaeta; order Sabellida; family Siboglinidae; genus Paraescarpia; species Paraescarpia echinospica. The sequence continues at coordinate 73,138,922 of CM034534.1, forward strand.
GTATCATTGTTCTTGTTACGTTGACATCACTGATCAGTGTATCATTGTTCTTGTTACATTGACATCACTGATCAGTGTATCATTGTTCTTGTTACGTTGACATCACTGATTAGTGTATCATTGTTCTTGTTACGTTGACATCACTGATTAGTGTATCATTGTTCTTGTTACGTTGACATCACTGATTAGTGTATCATTGTTCTTGTTACGTTGACATCACTGATCAGTGTATCATTGTTCTTGTTACATTGACATCACTGATCAGTGTATCATTGTTCTTGTTACATTGACATCACTGATTAGTGTATAATTGTTCTTGTTACATTGACATCACTGATTAGTGTATCATTGTTCTTGTTACATTGACATCACTGATTAGTGTATCATTGTTCTTGTTACATTGACATCACTGATTAGTGTATCATTGTTCTTGTTACATTGACATCACTGATTGGTGTATCATTGTTCTTGTTACGTTGACATCACTGATTAGTGTATCATTGTTCTTGTTACGTTGACATCACTGATTAGTGTATCATTGTTCTTGTTACGTTGACATCACTGATTAGTGTATCATTGTTCTTGTTACGTTGACATCACTGATCAGTGTATCATTGTTCTTGTTACATTGACATCACTGATCAGTGTATCATTGTTCTTGTTACATTGACATCACTGATTAGTGTATCATTGTTCTTGTTACATTGACATCACTGATTAGTGTATCATTGTTCTTGTTACATTGACATCACTGATTAGTGTATCATTGTTCTTGTTACATTGACATCACTGATTAGTGTATCATTGTTCTTGTTACATTGACATCACTGATTAGTGTATCATTGTTCTTGTTACATTGACATCACTGATTAGTGTATCATTGTTCTTGTTACGTTGACATCACTGATTAGTATATCATTGTTCTTGTTACGTTGACATCACTGATCAGTGTATCATTGTTCTTGTTACATTGACATCACTGATCAGTGTATCATTGTTCTTGTTACATTGACATCACTGATCAGTGTATCATTGTTCTTGTTACATTGACATCACTGATCAGTGTATCATTGTTCTTGTTACATTGACATCACTGATCAGTGTATCATTGTTCTTGTTACATTGACATCACTGATTAGTGTATCATTGTTCTTGTTACATTGACATCACTGATTAGTGTATCATTGTTCTTGTTACATTGACATCACTGATTAGTGTATCATTGTTCTTGTTACATTGACATCACTGATTAGTGTATCATTGTTCTTGTTACATTGACATCACTGATTAGTGTATCATTGTTCTTGTTACATTGACATCACTGATTAGTGTATCATTGTTCTTGTTACATTGACATCACTGATTAGTGTATCATTGTTCTTGTTACATTGACATCACTGATCAGTGTATCATTGTTCTTGTTACATTGACATCACTGATTAGTGTATCATTGTTCTTGTTACATTGACATCACTGATTAGTGTATCATTGTTCTTGTTACATTGACATCACTGATTAGTGTATCATTGTTCTTGTTACATTGACATCACTGATTAGTGTATCATTGTTCTTGTTAAAGAGGTTGGATCTGTCCTTGTATTCAAAATGTAGGAAGTCGTCAGGTGCATCTACAATATACATAGACAAAACAATAAAACAAATACATAACAACATACATGACGCTAATTAAACGCGTCATAATTAAACAAATAAAAACCTCATACATTGACGTGAACTACACGTCATAATAGTATTACGTAAATATAAAAACGGTATAATTTGACGTGATATAAATATGTCAGTACATTATGTAATAATTAGTAATAAGTAGAGCATTTATAAAGCGCCGTGACTCCAGGTTACCCTGTTCGAAGGCGCTGAGACAAAAAGAGTAAAAACGTCGATATTATGTAAACATAAAGATCATAAAAACGTGGCACCAAATGTGCAATCAAATTATCATTAAGAAACTTATAAAAACATAAAAACAGCACTATAAATTTAAGATACATAAATATTTATGTAAATAGATACATACATTAAAAATGCAATAATAACATTACTTATTTAGTGTGCTCTCCAGTTCACATTAAACTGAGCTAACCCTTTGAGAAAATACTACGAAATATGTCTACACAATTTCAGGTGTGGCCAAATCCACAACATATCTTATGTACTTCTGCTGAACACTTCGACATAATTTTCTTCATCGACGTCAGTTGACACGAAGTCGGGAACATTGTACGTGATATGATGATAATAATAATAATCAAAACTACAACAACGACAGTAAGATGATGATGAAGATGAAGAAGATGAAGAAGAACAGTCTATCGCGCTAACAAATCCTGGAGAAGTCCAGATCAGATGCACACAACAATTAAGGGTCATGCAATCTAAAAGTATGTACATACAATACTAAAGTCGTCAATAGAAGGACGAAACCGCAAAACAACTAAAGATGGTAAACACGGTTTAGAAGGTCATCTTCGAATGACAGCTTTATTTTTGCGTTTCCTACCTAACATTGAAAGGAACTAGTTGAACCGAACTGTCACAATTTGTTCTAGCTAACCACCATTGGTTATAATGGACTGTCGCGACTGGTTATAACGGACTGACACGACTAGTTGAAACGGACTGTCATGACTGGTTGTAACGGACTGTCACGATTAGTTGTAACGGACTGTCACGACTAGTTCTGACCGGCTATCACGACTATTTGTATCCGAACTGCCAAGACTAGTTATATCCGCCTTTTACCCCTTGTGATGCGGTGCTGCCTTGGCCAGTTGTAACGCGCAATCATGACATGTTAAGCCAGTCTGTTGTTTCCCTTCTTGTGTTACAATGGGGTCGACCCACCTAGGTTTACTGCAGCGTCACAACTACACGACGTCCATCGAGACTGCGCACTCTATTAGCAGTGGTCATTAATTATCGTCCATTCACCGCTTCTACGTAACAGAGACAACACCGGAGAATGACGAGAGACAGACATGATTCGGGTAGTCACCAATCAATTCGGCCACGACTCGGGGTAATATTGATCAAGTAATTTGTTCTCGCATTGTGACATCTATGTCCGATTGTCTGTGTCCAGCAAACACAACTGACCAACGTAGAACGACTTCATGTTTCATCTGACACCCACTGTTCGCCACTTCCGCTCTCTTAATTAGCCACTGGATATCATTAGTTAGCAGTCACGTGATACATTATACTCTTGGTTTTCTAATTAGGAAAAAATGATCAGACAAGTATGACAATAATGTAACAAGATTTTGTGCAAGGTTGCTATCCAGAGCTGCAGAAACCACGTGGCAAGTGGACACGGAAGCCATTTACTTATTGACAGTACCATATAATTATTTATTCACTTACTGTTTGAGATATGTGTACGCGCCCACCCGCGTTGAACGTGGAAACATGAAAGCTGTGCGACTAACAGGTTAATTGGACCATCTTCTGGGTATATCGTAAGTTTTATTCGTATAAAAACATTTTAAAGCTGCATCATGTAGCATAATAAACACGGTTAGCAGTGTAGAGTCTGTAAACACTGATGTAGCGGACTAAATACTCGTAGCAAAGTAAACAGTGTTTGCAGAGTAAACATTTGTAGCAGAATAATCATTGTAGCAGAGTACAAACTGGTATTAGAATAAACACTGGTAACTGAGAACATGTTTGTAGCACATTCAACAAATAAACATTGTTAACAGGGTAAACATTTGTATAGACAATAAACACTGGCAGGTGAGAAAACACGGGTAGCAGAGTTACAACATATGTAGCATAGTAACTACACCTGTAGCATAGTAACTACACCTGTAGCATAGTAACTACACCTGTAGCATAGTAACTACATATGTAGCATAGTAACTACATCTGTAGCATAGTAACTACACCTGTAGCATAGTAAATACTCGTATTAGAGCAGGTGGGGATAGCGGAGTAAATAGTGCAAGCAGAGGAACCAAATTGAAATGAATTGACACACCGACTTAATTCAAATACATAGTAAATTAAGAACAAGAGCTTTGACTTACCAAGCCAATATCTATGATATTTTAACGAACCTATTTATGCATCAACTATGTTGAAGTTGATAATCAAGATTTTGCATAATCACCAAATTAATTAATACTGCACAACTATTCAATCCAACTAATTATGATTGTAATAATTAATTAGGAATGTTTCAAGAATAAGTTCTGAGCTGATCCTTGAAGGCAGAAAGGGTCAGTTTGTGCGAGGCGGAGAACAGTGTGTTGTCCTGATTGTGGTCCGGCGTTGGTGACAAATGGGACTACATTAGCTACTGATCGACCGACCCATCGCGGACTGCGACGAGTGGAATCAGCAGCAATCAAAGAGAAAACGTAAGTAAGTGAACATCAACACATACATGCACACGCACACGTGGACGCACGCATGCAAGCCCAGGGAGGGGGAGGAGAGGGATGGATGAATGGATGGATGGATGGAAGGACAGAAGAAGAAGAAAGAATAAATATAATATATATACATATATATATTATATATATGTATATAATATATACTATATATATATATATATTATATATATTATATATATATATATATATATATTATATATATTATATATATATATCATATATATCATATATATATTATATATATGATAATTTATACTGTATATTTTCCGGCTAGACCAAAATGAACAATTGTTAAAGGGTACAATGTGGTACACAAATCGCAATGTTAATGTCATACATGTACATAACGACGTTTATATTTACACACTATACAGGGGAGATTGGCGCTAGAGGTAGCAAGTGCAGGTTGTAATAGTAACAGCAATAGTTGCCATCCAATGTCATTCACCAGTGTCACTACCATGTCCTGGTGATATGTCACGTGTCTGCGTCAATCCATCCCAGAATCCGCAATACTTGCAAATTGGCGCCATATTGGATGTTTCTGTGTAGGTCACATTAAATGTTGAAATGTTTGAGGATTTCCAATAGCATGAAGGTAGATATGTGTAACACTTTGAACGACCTACAGCTGAAGAATCTTCAGATCAACGTTAAAGAAAAACCATCTTGTATATAACGGACGTAGTATGCTCCATTCGTATTCAGCTCTCAACGTTTTGTGAACATGCCAAGTTCGTCTTTATTCACAGTTCATTATATTTGATATATTTGAAAGTTTGAAGTAACCCGCTCACATTCTTATTTGAAGAACAAAATTATGAACCTGCTATTTTGTTGATCGTCTCATAAAGTCTGTTGAAAGTTTGAAAGCTATAAAAAATAAATCGTGAAGTGTTTTCATAAGTTGCAAAAACTTGTCCTACACCAGTTTCCTCTGGTGTATACACGAGACACTGCTAAATTCTGAACCAATCAATAGTGAAGATGTGTCTTTGCAATTACATTTTACATTTACTTAGTACCGTATCCTACACGTGAATTCCTTCACGAACGCTGCTTGCCATAGCGGCATGTTTATATAAATAATGATATAACCACATGATAAAGAGACGGACACATATCAACGTTGATTTTGTGAAAATGCGCTATCCGCTGAGTCCTTCATGATCCTCACTCGTGTCTAACATGCGATATCTTCAAAGCGGCCAGAAGAAATGAAGCTTGTGACGACCGATACATCTGTTACATGCAATAATGCTCTGACGCATAGAGATGCTGATATCCTTTTTAGACGTCTGCCGTCAGATGAATGTTTTCTGCGGTGTCATTAGTTCAGTTGTCTAACAACATGCGCCCGCTTTGATAACGTGCGTCAATTTCGGACACAGACTTAGAACAGTCTTGGATCTGTCTTGAAAGACAAGGATAAGTTACGACGAACCCTCCCAGGACGATGCGTGGCAAGACACACGACCGTCGTATAACGACATCTGTCCGTTCCGAGACCGGGCGGAGACCAGGGGACAGGGAAGACGGGAGGTTTTCAAGTCGGGACGCCACGCCGGGCCACGGCCGTCGCGAGGCGGCGGGCGGTGTCCGCCTGCAGCCGGCGACGCGTGCGACTTCTCGAAGCCTCCCCAGATAACCATCGATCACCCAACGAGCGCCCGTAATGAACGTCACTGCGGGACCACGCTCCGGCAAGAGAACCAGCAAATATACTTCGAGTGTAATTCGTAACACTTCTCGATTCCATTAGCCAATTTGCAGGATTTCTCCTTAATTAAACCTGATTCGGCGGGACCTTCGCCGGCTGCTTCCAGCGCACGTGTCGACGACGTCTGAGTGTTCCCGCCGTCGTTTGTCTTCATCCCGCCACTCGCAAGACGGACGACGCCTTTGTTTCAGCACGCACCCTCGGGAGCCTGTTGGCAGCTGTACTGCCCGCAAACAGCCGCGTCTGTGACGTCACACATCGGGTTGTTTCGTGGGGAGTCTCGTGTTGTGTTTTCAACAGACCCGAACACATTGCGACAACCCGCCGAACACGTGTTACCCCGAAACTAGATTTTTTGCTTTGCGGTGCCGCTAAGAAACACGAGTCTTTTCAGCAACAGATCTCGTGACTTTCTTCAAGAAATTCTTCAAAGGAACAACTTTGACATCCCGTTCTGTCCAGCATTGTCGGTAACCCTCCCTCGTTCCCAGGTATATATGGGAGAAGCTGACAAAATCCGAATACGTGTATGCTCGCAGAGCAAGAGTCCGTTGAACCGGTGATGAAGCATAATTATAGATGTGTTGTTGAGAAATAAATGCGATATGCAATTGTTAAGAACTCCGTCTATAAGGCACACCCTGCAACACACTCTTCGTCCTTGACCGAATCCCCTCCAGCGCCAGAGGGACGAACGCCTTCTATAAGGCACACCCTGCAACACACTCTTGCCTTGGTCCTGGACCGAATCCCCCCCAGCGCCAGAGGGACGAACGCCTTCTATAAGGCACACCCTGCAACACACTCTTGCCTTGGTCTTGGACCGAATCCCCTCCAGCGCCAGAGGGACAAACGCCTTCTATAAGGCACACCCTGCAACACACTCTTGCCTTGGTCCTGGACCGAATCCCCTCCAGCGCCAGAGGGACGAACGCCTTCTATAAGGCACACCCTGCAACACACTCTTGCCTTGGACCTGGACCGAATCCCCTCCAGCGCCAGAGGGACGAACGCCTTCTATAAGGCACACCCTGCAACACACTCTTGCCTTGGTCCTTGACCGAATCCCCTCCAGCACCAGAGGGACGAACGCCTTCTATAAGGCACACCCTGCAACACACTCTTGCCTTGGTCCTTGACCGAATCCCCTCCAGCGCCAGAGGGACGAACGCCTTCTATAAGGCACACCCTGCAACACACTCTTGCCTTGGACCTGGACCGAATCCCCTCCAGCGCCAGAGGGACGAACGCCTTCTATAAGGCACACCCTGCAACACACTCTTGCCTTGGTCTTGGACCGAATCCCCTCCAGCGCCAGAGGGACAAAGGCCTTCTATAAGGCACACCCTGCAACACACTCTTGCCTTGGTCCTGGACCGAATCCCCTCCAGCGCCAGGGGGACGAACGCCTTCTATAAGGCACACCCTGCAACACACTCTTGCCTTGGACCTGGACCGAATCCCCTCCAGCGCCAGAGGGACGAACGCCTTCTATAAGGCACACCCTGCAACACACTCTAGCCTTGGTCCTTGACCGAATCCCCTCCAGCGCCAGAGGGACAAACGCTTTCTATACGGCACACCCTGCAACACACTCTTGCCTTGGTCCTTGACCGAATCCCCTCCAGCGCCAGAGGGACGAACGCCTTCTATAAGGCACACCCTGCAACACACTCTTGCCTTGGTCCTTGACCGAATCCCCTCCAGCGCCAGAGGGACGAACGCCTTCTATAAGACACACTCTGCAACACACTCTTGCCTTGGTCTTTGACCGAATCCCCTCCAGCGCCAGAGGGACGAACGCCTTCTATAAGGCACACCCTGCAACACACTCTTGCCTTGGTCCTTGACCGAATCCCCTCCAGCGCCAGAGGGACGAACGCCTTCTATAAGGCACACCCTGCAACACACTCTTGCCTTGGTCTTTGACCGAATCCCCTCCAGCGCCAGAGGGACGAACGCCTTCTATAAGGCACACCCTGCAACACACTCTTGCCTTGGTCCTTGACCGAATCCCCTCCAGCGCCAGAGGGACGAACGCCTTCTATAAGGCACACCCTGCAACACACTCTTGCCTTGGTCCTTGACCGAATCCCCTCCAGCGCCAGAGGGACGAACGCCTTCTATAAGGCACACCCTGCAACACACTCTTGCCTTGGTCCTGGACCGAATCCCCTCCAGCGCCAGAGGGACGAACGCCTTCTATAAGGCACACCCTGCAACACACTCTTGCCTTGGTCCTGGACCGAATCCCCTCCAGCGCCAGAGGGACGAACGCCTTCTATAAGGCTCACCCTGCAACACACTCTTGCCTTGGTCCTGGACCGAATCCCCTCCAGCGCCAGAGTGACGAACGCCTTCTATAAGGCACACCCTGCAACACACTCTTGCCTTGGTCCATGATCGAATCCCCTCCAGCGCCAGAGGGACGAACGCCTTCTATAAGGCACACCCTGCAACACACTCTTGCCTTGGTCCTTGACCGAATCCCCTCCAGCGCCAGAGGGTCGAACGCCTTCTATAAGGCACACCCTGCAACACACTCTTGCCTTGGTCCTGGACCGAATCCCCTCCAGCGCCAGAAGGACGAACGCCTTCGAAACATCGCAGTTCCTATTTGCAAGAAGAAACAGTCTTGGCATGGTTGATCTTCATCGGGATTACCTGGAGATATTCTCATCAGTGTTTATAAGTGTAGATGATTACCGTACACTGCGATGTAATTCCTGTGTTCAATCACGTCCAGTAAATAAAGGCTGCATTGGAAGGAGGCCCTCGTCACGTCCTGGGTGGATATGCACTCAAATTATGTCCACACAACGAGGTACTGAGGAATTCTTGTTACTTGGATGGTCGTGAGGGGGACACAGCCGTAAAACGCTGTTGGAACAAGTTGACTGTGGAAGACCAATGCCGAAAGGTCTCACGCGTGTATGTACTATTTTCTCTCGCCCCGTCTTCTCTCATTTTGTCTGTGCGAATTGTCCGTCTGTCCTTCTTTCAGTCTGTCCGTCTCGCCGTCTATCACTATGTCCGTCTGTCCAGCTATCACTCTGTCAGTCTATCCATCTGTTTATCTGTCCGTCCGTCCGTCCGTCGGTCGGTCGGTCGGTCGGTCGGTCGGTCGGTCGGTCGGTCGGTCGGTCGGTCGGTCGGTCGGTCGGTCTCTCTCTCTTTCTTCGACTACTTCTACTATTCATAGGACACGCACGCACACGCAAGCACACGCACGCACACGCACACGCACGGGCATGCGCGCGCGCGCGCACACACACCCACACATATATCAGCATATACGTGCACAATGACATAACTCACCTGTACATACACACGCACAAACACACACAGGAGCACGCACACTTACACACAGTTTGTGTATGAGTGTGCGTGTAGGCGAGCGTGCGTGTTTGTGCGTGTTTGTGCGTGCGTGACTACCTGCCTGCGTGTGCGTTTTTATAGCTAGCAAGTTTTACGCAACCCGTGCCGAGATACGTGGTGTGCCGGATCCATCTATTATATTTGATATCATCATAAATTCTTATTTCATCATTTCTTTCGGGCTATCGTGAACCATCTCCTCTTCATCTCGCCGGTGGATACCATCTTGTTATTGATCACTTCGCCAAATACCACGTCTTAGTACTTTCTCGACCATTTCAATAGTTATACATTATTACATTTACAGACAAACGCCCTTTTTATATTGCATGTGTTGTAGAGAACACATTTCGTAAAATGATGTAGGGGCCTATTAGCCCCACGTGACGTCTTTTATACTTGCCTAATTTGAGACACGATCGTTTGGTGGCTGTCTATTTTATGTGTACGCTTGTTTTTCTTCTTCGGACATTTGCCTATTTTAATTACAATTCCCTTAAAGTACTGTTATTTTATCGATTTAAGATAGAAATCATAATTCTTTGTTTCGACAGTAAACACTCTAGATTGCCTGTGTGCCTGCCTGTCTGTCTGTCTGTCTGTCAGTCTGTCTGTCATTCTGTCTGTCTGTCTGTCTGTCTGTCCGTCTGTCGAGGTTAAAAACAACCACGTTGTTAATCGAAGATTGCTTACATGTTTAACACAGAGAATTCCATTTTAAGTCTGTCTGAAACCCTCCGTCGCCTTGTGGTGTAGCGTTGTCTGGACACCACTACCACTAGTACACGCCGAGACGAGGAATGCAACCTAGAAGGAGGTGAGAAGCAATTACGGTGGTATAAAGTGGAAATAACTGGCCGAAAACAGGACCGCTAGAGGGATTTGTGAATAGGTTGTCATATAAACGAGTTCATAAACAGACGTGACATATTTGATACGCGCGCATACTGGCGGCAGAAGTAGCGTCTGTGTACGGTCAGCGTCTTATTAAAAATGGATATCTCGGCAAATTCGCCACAGAAAATGATAATTATCTGGTGAAACTTCGTCTCAATACCGGTGAGCAGCTACCAGATCTATACTGTACGTTACCAGACAATGAGTGGTCACTGGATTTGGAGCAGTGACCCGCATTAGTGTTCCCCAGATTCATCTTTACCTCATTAACACATCGAGCATATATGAACATACGAGAACAAGGGAACGTACAAGAGTTTGGACGCATACAAGTCATGTTGTATGTGGTCATGTACAGCGAGTGAAATATCATTTCATAAATAAGAACTGCAACTACTGCTTCTTGCTGGCTGAAGTCCTCCCAAGTCAGCGACAGCGAGAAAAGACATCGATGTACAAGGCCTGGGACCGGGTGTGCGTCCATAAGGCGAAAGCCTAAGCATCTGGTGAAACATACTCACAGCACAATGCTCGTGTATATGGCGGGGTAAGCTAAGTAAGACGTTGTATTCTTTCTTGTATTAATTAACTAAACATATGACATCCTAATCAATCACAGTATTAGGCATAGCGACAACAACTTTCAAATATCATATGCCAAAGCACGGGAGCAGCTTGTAATACATTTGTTTATTCATCTAGCAATACCAATTATAGAACTCCCTACCTCCACAGTTATGGAACCCCCTACCTCCACAGTTATGGCACCCCCTACCTCCTCCGGATCCAATATAGTCTTAAGCAAAAAGGTCAACAAATTTATGTTGAATAGAGCCATAGCATTGGAAAATAGCGAATTCTTGCATTATTACAATCTTAGACTTAGTCATGTTATCCGAATGTTATAATGACCTGATGTTCTTTTTAAAGCCAGACTAAGGTGTATCTTAGTAATTATGTATACATGTCATGTATTTTCCCTCTAGTCATCCTATGTTGGGCCCTAGACCTCAAATGAAATACGCTGCTATGGCTTTTGGGGTTATCTGAGGGGGAGACTATGTCTATTAGTCATAATTAATATTACATTTTTATTACTCATAAATTCATCATACTTAAAGAAATAATGGTGACACTGTCTTTGCCTGAATAAATCAAATCAAATTAAACAAATTGTATTTACTACAATATTTATTAATACATAGAAACAATATTCGTAACATTGTTTAAGACTTAACCTTGTGCATCGCACAATTCCGTGGCAATTTTGTATTGCAATAATAATTATTTTTTATTATGCTATACATCATCATAACTGACATGGTGCATAACTGTGGGCAATTCAACTACATGTTTATTAAAATGTACACGTTCACTGTATCTGTTTTAGGCAAGGACCAGTGTGTAGCCATGCAGCATCAGTGGGGTTCAAGGTTGAAATGGCAGTTCGAGATGGTCTCACCCAGCCGTAGACCCGTATATCAAAGGCATCGGGCTGGAATAACATGTCGAGGAGAAAAGTCAGCCCAGCACCACTGTCCCACATCGAACTCCATAAGTCCAATAACAGCCTCCAGAAAACAAGATACAACTCATTGAAGCGCCATCTTCCTGAGAGACGTGAACATATTTTAATGATGCATGTAGTGTAATGTTAACATATATTCTTGGGTGTGTTACTTTCTTGTGATTAATACAACAAATTGTATACCCGATATCACACAATTACACCATCAACATTCCACACACTGTCACACCACACAAGCACAACACCAATATATATGTATGTAGAAGATGTTAATACTTGGACTGCCAGGTGGACCTGCATCTAGCCTTAAGTCTATCAGGACCTCGGCTGCTTCTTTCTCAAGTTCTGATGGTCCTACAGGCTGGTCAGTGGAGATGCCCATTTCTGTCAGTTTTAAACGTTTTCGTACACGTTCATGTCTTTCTATCTTATGGACATCGTCAGCTCTACTCTTTTTATATGCAAATATATGGCACAAAGTCGGGGCTGTTTGAATCCATTGAGCACTTCCTTGAAAAATAGTGAAATGAATCCGAAATAATGCCAAAACAATAACGCACAATATTATGCTAATTAAGAAAACAAGTGAAATTATCAACATTGTTTGTACACATATTTAACTATACACCTATGTCCGACATTAAATAATATTATTTTAAATATGAAATAATCCAGTTATACACAAGCAAAAGTTTGCCGTGGCAGTGGTCAGTGAAAATGTAGGCCAAACTAACTGTCAGACCTATAATTGATTAAGGGTGGGGGTGGGAAGGAAGAATAAAGGATGGAGTCAGTTTTCAATTTAATTTTCAATTTTTTGGGTGTGCCATGCAATTTTCCCAAAAAATTATCAATAACATTACAGTAACGTATTCGTAGTAATTAACGTGTTACCAATGTTAATGGACAAACTGTGGTCACGTTCCAGTGCACAGTTGTTCTGGGGTGCATGGGGTGGATTTTAAATTAGGATGGGTGGGTGTATGGCTTTGGGTATTCTGTAAAATTCTAAGTGTGGATGCGTGTTTGAGCGATTTTCATGCCCGACAGCACAACACGAAGATGGCATGACGACTCAAACGCACACGCCTCTGCCGTGTTTCTGTTTGTTTCTGCCGCCAGTATGCGCGCGCAGGTGGATTTAATTTATGCGCGCGTCATCAGGAAACTCGTCTATAGCATTGGAATAAACTAGGAATTCAAATAAATTAGGTAATATTGAACAGAAGTTTACATATATATGTATATATATATATATTTACATATTGTGTGTGCGTGCGCGCGCGCCTGTGTATGTGTGTGTGTGTGCGTGCGCGCGTGCGTGCGTGTGTGCGTATATGTGTGCGATGTGTGTGTGTGTGTGTGTGTATGTGCGCGCGTGCGTGAGTGTGCGTGTGTGCGTGAATCCGTGAGTGATGTAACACAATATATGTTTTAATATACATTTTATAAAAAATTTCAGTTATCTCTTGATTAGCAACAACCTTTTCCGTCAGTACTGTAAGCTATATTTACGAACATCTGCCGACAACTTGCAATACTCGTGAACAAGGGGTTTCTCGAGATCAGCATTGTTGGTACAGACGGAATGTAAACATACTTATCCCAAAATATCCATATTACACAGACAACGAATAAAGCAATACTAATGTTAAGTGATTCATCGAAATACATTTGGGCGATCAATATATGGTTCATATTTAATTATAATAATTAATGTGCCTATTGCGTCGCCGAATTATATGAGAAAACACTCCAACTAAACATGTAGGTCCTAACGTTACGTCTTGATATTTGGTTTGTTCTGTGACCATTTAGATTTCTTATATATTAAACATCATTAAACATGATATATTAACAAACGGAAGTGTTTGCCAACGTATGCGAATATAAGTTTACATAGTTGTCACGAAGGGGATGCAAAGCCACTTCCAAATATTTGTGCCCCCGGACTCCCCTGTCTACTCCCTACAAAAAAGCGTCACATGTCCGTCGCTACGGTAGAGACACCGGCAACTAGCGACATAAATATCCCTCCGTCGCGCGGTCGAATTTGCGTCGTATGTAATGAAGATGCGATACATATCGTAGATCGATATCGGCGCCGCTAGTTTGCAGTCTGTCCTGCCCACAGACATCTGTACTAGAGCGCATTCACCGCACGCCTGCGTCAACACCGCGCCTTCCATGAAGTGCCGGTTGCGTTTAAGGAACGTTGTAATGTTATTGGCATAGCGGTCAATTGCGCCGCGGCCATATTTACCGACTTCCACTTGCGCTAAGACAAACGAGCTTCGTTCAGCGAGGAAGCGAAGCGAAGAAAGATATTCTAGTATGTCCCCTGACGGATTCATTATCGCTGAACCCGTGCGCGCTCCGTCGCAATTTGCAGCGCCATTAAATATTGATATTTCAATGAGTCGACGCACTGCCTGAGGCGTTCCGGCTCGGCGGATTATCCAATATCAAATGTTCGTCGTCTGTTCCGCGCAATGTATGCAGTATCTTTTTGTGACACAAAAACTTCCAAGAAACATCACGGATGCAGTGAAATGCAGTTTTCATAGAGTGCGTTTGTTCATCGTTTGTGACTATTAGGCAAATAGGATTGACTACTGACTGCGACTGGGTGTGCCAAAGATCAAAGGGCTGCTCACCAGCGAAGCCGCCACATCGCCTTAGGCCTTTGAGACGCCTTTTAGTTAAACTTGTGTGATTCCGACAATTCGTCAAATGAAGCGAATTTCGGCTGTTGTTATTGGCTGTGCCCCTCGTGGCTCTGGTCATTTATCTTCGTATAAACCACTTAATTCTGCGTAATCGAACATTGCTTGTCGGCGAATGGCGAAATTTGATTTCAACGCGGCGTTAGACAAAGATTTAGTTCAATTGCACGGAGAAGTACGCTAGACACCTCTGGAATAATTCCGTTTTGCTAACGTTTTCGTGGTGTGAATTTATATATGATATACGTTAGTTACGCTTCCTGGTGCTAGTCTAAATATAGACTCGTTCTAGTAATATTTGCTTCTTATAAAGAACATAGTTAAATGAAATAAAGCTTGTTCCTTAGCATGTTATTTCAACCGTCTGATTTATGTCGGAATAATGAACGCAGTTACATAAAGCAGTCAACATACTAATTATAATTACAACCTATGCATTTATTCAGAATATTGTTTGGGCGATACAATCAAATTAAAATATTGAAAGGTATGCAAATTCTAAATGCGAACTTAAACATGTTCTTCAACGACAAATAATAAACATGAAATATTTAATGTTTATGTTATAAAATAGAACGATTACCGTGCACTTTCAGTTCAGAATCATTATCAGTCTGTTATAAATAAATAAATAATAAAATCCACAAATCCACGCACGACTAGTTGTGTTATAAACCACATGACGTATGCTAGAATAATTATGGATCATTCTATAAACAATAACTGTAATACCTTACACTAAAATTACACTTGTGTAAATTCACCAAAACAGACCGTAAAACCGTTCCGTTTCCACAGTGGCATAAACGCAGAAATATTCATCAACAACACGCGACGGATCTTTGTTGCCTACAACTCACCCTGTAGCAGACACAGGCTGCCATCGAGTTCATTTACTTACGAGGAAACATCACAATTAATCATTATCTCGGTAATATTCATTTTGAAGGTATATAGACAAATGTGCGGACAAAACCGAACGTGTGCGCGTTGAAACCTACAGTTTGTCCATGAATCGGTGACACAATTGTAGATAAAGTCAGTTCTCAGACGTATTTGAAAACGACGTTTTCACAACTCTTTATAATCTTTCTTAAAATCCACACGTGTCCTACTATAGGGATGCGCTCATTAAATAATCATCAAAGAGAAACTATATACGTGTGAGTGGTGCGCGCGCGGGCGTGTTTGTGCGTGGTATGTGCCTGTGTGCGCATGCGTGTGCGCATGCGTCCGCTTCTGTGGTGGTGTAGGCTGAAATGCGACCTCGCCTGTACTCCTGAGGAAGAGACGGGCCGGATGATTGGGAGACAGAGGGAGACGACACGCGAGGCCGGGTCAGTGGGTTAATTAATAGACAGATGAGCACCTTGACCGGTCGGCTACGGAGATTTCGGGAGGCGGGGAGGATCATAACTCTGGAACGAGGTCTAAGCGGGAGAACATCCCGTCAAGTTAGGAGCGCAGCGGAAATTCTGCCACTTGATTAAATGACGTCATTGTTTTTTCGTAAGACATTGCGCTGGCATATGCAATCACTAGAGAGTGTCTGTAAGCGTCACGATCTCAATTCCTTTCCCGATCATGATGAACTCATTAGGAACTCGGTAAAGTTTTCACGCGAATCGCAAGTAGAATCTAACGTATTAAAATGCGTGTCAAATCACTTAGCAATGGACATAGTTCCAACGTTATCTCCCTCGCGGTCAGTCCATTTTAATTGGATATTTGGTGTAGCTCATACCACAGGAATGATTTGCAACGTGATTTTTAACGTCTAAGATGTTTTTTATTTCCGTACGGCCGAGTCTACAGGCTCGGTCAGCGCAGGCGAAACGCGATTCACGAAAAGTGTTTACATAATACTAATTGTTCTGATGCATTCAGCCCCACGGAAATTAAACTGAGTCGTCTAATATGTCAAAAAGAGTTGTAAGTATAATCTTGTTGAATGGTTTGTGTAAATTCAACCTTGATTTGAACTTAGACTAGATAGCACCATACATATACACAATATATACACACAAAAGAACACGCACACACTCACACGCGCACACGCGCACACGCGCACACGCGCACACGCGCACACGCGCACACGCGCACACGCGCACACGCACACACGCACACACGCACACACGCACACACGCACACACGCACACACGCACACACGCACACATGAACATGCACGCGGCGCACACACGCGCACGCACACATGTGAACTTTAATACTACTGGTCAATATAATAAAAACAAGTGCCTGACAAATTGGAGCCAAAACATTATTTCTACTTTCTTTCTTAGTAAAGAAAATACTTATTTGAATAAATAATGAGAAAAAAGATTGTTCGTCTTGTTTTTCCCCAATATGATATGGATTGCTTGCATGATGTTAAGGACGTCTCTTTCACTTGACAACAACATTTCCTATTGACTTGCTTTACTCTATGGTTCACGTGCATTACCCTATGATCCACGTGCATTGCCGTATGATCCACGTGCATTACCGTATGATCCACGTGCATTACCGTATGATCCACGTGCATTACCGTATGATCCACGTGCATTGCCATATGATCCACGTGCATTACCGTATGATCCACGTGCATTACCGTATGATCCACGTGCATTACCCTATGATCCACGTGCATTGCCGTATGATCCACGTGCATTACCGTATGATCCACGTGCATTACCGTATGATCCACGTGCATTACCCTACGCCCCACGTGCATTACCCTATGATTCAAGTGCATTACCCTATGATTCAAGTGCATTACCCTAAGATTCAAGTGCATTATCCTATGATCCACGTGCATTACCCTACGATCCACGTGCATTACCCTATGATCCACGTG
Organism: Paraescarpia echinospica; assembly: GCA_020002185.1. Classification (NCBI taxonomy): domain Eukaryota; kingdom Metazoa; phylum Annelida; class Polychaeta; order Sabellida; family Siboglinidae; genus Paraescarpia; species Paraescarpia echinospica. The sequence goes on from CM034534.1 coordinate 73,156,446, forward strand.
CAATACCCTACCATTCACGTGTATTACCTTATGATCCACGTGTATTACCCTATGATCCACGTGCATTACCCTATGATCCACGTGTATTACACTATGATCTACGTGCAATACCCTATGATCTACGTACAATACCCTATGATCCACGTGCATTGCCATATGATCCACGTGTATTGCCCTATGATCCACGTGCAATACCCTATGATCCACGTGTATTACCCTATGATCCACGTGTATTACTCTATGATCCACGTGTCTGTTTGTTGGATATATCTATAAAACAAATGTACTGAAACAAAAGAAAAATAGTTTCATATTATAGACTTTCGAAGACACGCTAAGAAATATGTTAGGCCGAATGTTAAATGTGTCTCAGTCAATTTGTCCTGAAAAGCAATTTATTTTTTAATATTATTATAATGATCTGATAAATTCAAAATGTTATTAGCTATTGCTGGTACGATACTGCATCTGTGTACGTGACGTCATCATTACAAAATAATCACAAAACTTATCAATGAGAACATTGAGGAAAACACTGAAATCCAGTATCAAAATGATATAACAATCGCCAACAGATTCGACTAGTTCACGGTAATCAATGCACTACGTAACAAACGGTAATCAATGCACTACGTAACAAACGGTGATCAATGCACTACGTAACAAACGGATGGCACTTACGTGTTATGCCGTCATTGAAATAAACGTGTTTGTTTTGGTGGAGAACTGTTCAGTTTCAAGTGTCCCGTGATATGATTTATGGACGATTGTTTGTTTTTGGTGTGTAATTTCAGAGAAAACGTTGCGACGTGGACACAGAATTGAGTATCAGATGCCATTTAAATCCATTCTTGAAGAAACACATCTGACTAAATAAGTCAAACTTTAGGTCTGAATCAACTGTTTCATATTATCTCTCTGATAAAAGCCACACATGCGTACGTTGCCTCTCTTGGGAAGAGTAATTATCAGTGAATGAATCCATATTGTTAGCCACTCTCCAGTCTGCCAGATTTTTTTGTCGATCTTGTTATATAGACACACAATTAAACTACATATATTGACATAAATATATATGTTTATTTCAATTAAGAAAGTTGGAAGGAAGAGAACACATGTAATAAGATCATTGTAGGAACGGGGAAGATTGGATACCAGAAAGTATATCCATTCTCACAGAGGACTATAAATCAACGGAAGAGATTATCTGCTGATTGTGTCGATGTTATCAGCGTGAATATGTTTAAAACCAAAGAAGATATATACCTCAGAAGGGCGGGACACGTTTCAATAAAAGCAGTTGGACTCTCGATAAGCCAAAGGCTTGCCATCTGGAGTTAATTCTCTGGGTGGCATTCTTGCTAAATCTTGTTAAATCTGCATACACGCACGGTACATGCATAATTATCAATTTCACCAGAGAGTTCACGGAATGTTCGTGCTCGTGTTTACGGACATGTAAAATGCTCATCACAAATATTATTAAATGTTCGATCGGATTTGATGATTATGACTTGGCAATTCGACGAACTGTATCAAGCTAGTTTGTTTTATTAAACCGCGGCGATAAAACAAATAACATACTAATTAAAATAGTAATAATTAATGCGAGATGTCAGAGGTTGTGAATTTAATCGCATTTTCTCGTTGGTCAGGTCAGGTCCGTGACGCTGTCTTGTTTCTCGTCGATGTCTTGATGTTGAAACCTCATCGTGATTGGCGGACAGATTGGTGGCGTAGAGGGGGGCGGGGGAGGCGGGGGCGGGAAGGGGGCACTATTCTCTACATTTCGTCCTTGTCTACTGCCGCTACGTGATAACAAGCTAGTATTGCCTTTCCATGTGAAGCCAATCTTTGAAGTGGTTTTATTTAAGAAAACACTGTTCGTCTGTCTTGCCGTTGAACTGCGGAAGTGCTTTTGTTAAATATAGCAATTTCGTTTTAGAGAAAAAACAACATGGAAGCGATTTCCCTTATTTTTCGTCCAAAATCAACCGGTTTATGTCTCCGTACACCGGAAATCTTTTCATCCCTGGTTAATTTTCTCTGTTTGTTTTACTGTATGGGGGGAGACATCCCGAGAGGAAACCGTCTGAAAATTGCTGCATGGCACTCGATCCTTCCTATTCCCCCGATCCTTTGTGTGATGTGGGCCATATCACGTGATTCTTTCCACCCTATCGACGAGTCGTCTCCTCGTGTCCCGATATTTTGTAATGCTCCTTCACTCTCGGCAGTTCACCCGTGCTTATCTCTCGGCTGTTCACCCGTGCTCATCCCTCGGCTGTTCACCCGTGCTCATCCCTCGGCTGTTCACCCGTGTTCATCCATCGGCTGTTTACCCGTGCTCATCCCTCGGCTGTTCACCCGTGCTCATTCCTCGGCAGGTCACCCGTGCTCATCCCTCGGCTGTTCACCCGTGCTCATCCCTCGGCTGTTCACCCGTGCTCATCCCCCGGCTGTTCACCCGTGCTCATCCCTCGGCAGTTTACCCGTGCTCATCCCTCGGCTGTTCACCCGTGCTCATCCCTCGGCTGTTCACCCGTGTTCATCCATCGGCTGTTCACCCGTGCTCATCCCTCGGCTGTTCACCCGTGCTCATCCCTCGGCTGTTCACCCGTGCTCATCCCTCGGCTGTTCACCCGTGCTCATCCCTCGGCTGTTCACCCGTGCTCATCCCTCGGCTGTTCACCCGTGCTCATCCCTCGGCTGTTCACCCGTGCTCATCTCTCGGCTGTTCACCCGTGCTCATCCCTCGGCTGTTCACCCGTGCTCATCCCTCGATCTTACAGTGTACAACAACAACCGCATCTGTTCTCAGTGCTTGTCACCCTCCCTCCACCCCGTCTCTGTATATACCCGGCAGTCACAGTTTGTCCCGGGTGTTTTCAATTTCAGGTACGTGTTTCTTGATTTCGAAATTCTTCATATTATCTTAACCCCCCCCCCCATCTTCCTCCCAGATTCTTTCTATCGTCTCGTGTCACTTTTGTATTCTCCAGACCCAGTTGTTCTGCGTGTCTCCGTGTCAGAGCAACTGCTCCTAGAGCACGCTTGGACCACGCGTCTAGTAGCGGCTTCTTCGTCGTTCTGGCCCATAAAATACCTTGCACTCTTTTGCCACCCTGTACGCACCACACTTGGTTCGTATACCGTATACACAATGGCGACGTTTCTTCCTCGTGTTCGATCCCTCTTTTATACGTCCAGTTTTGCCTACCATTACGTCCTTGTCTTGTACCGTTACATATTTGTATTATATGTAATGTCGTCCTTGTACCATTACGCCATTGCATTCTACAAATTATAACCTTGGTTTTTACAACAACACCAGTGTCTTGTTTTACCTTTATGCCATTGTATTCTATAATTACATGCTTGTCTTAACCACTCCACCGTTGCCTACTACCGTCACACTCTCACTCGTAATACATACGTTTCGTATTGCAAAAATGCGTAGAAGCCATCCAAAAATAACTAGAAGACAACAAAGCGGATTCTGGCCAATTGGCAGCAATTTGTGAAACCTAGTCGATCTTCTTGTTTTAATTTTGTGAATAGCTGTATTTCCGAATCGGCGACGCTTAATGTCGTTACGACGCCCCCTACGTTGTCCCATCTATCAAGCGCTCAGTGTTCGTAACCGGATATCCTCACACCGACCAGAACTCTCCAGGCGTCGGGCTCGTCGCCCTGTCTTTGTTGCCGCCTCGCGACACACGGTGTCGGGGGGGGGGGGAGATTTACGACGTGGATCTCCATCTGTGGCCCTGGCAGGAGATGTCGTCCTAACACAAGGGAGTCTTCCTAGGCGCATGATAAGAAGAAATATTGAACATAAAGCGACTACGTTGTTAATAGCAACGGGATGCGAAGTTCATGCTCGCATTGTACATTTTTTTTAAACTCGAAGACAATATTTAGCACCACCATTTAATCTTGTTAATGTTGCGAAGCATGTAGGGAGTCTTCCCGTCACTGACAGGTGCATCTGTCGCCAACTGTCGTCGTACCACAAGTGGTTGACGTATACAGCATCCCCATCGGATATTCCCTCCCTCCCCCTCTCTCTCTCCTATATATATATATATATCCTCTCTCTCTCTCTCTCTCTCTCTCTCTCTCTCT
>CM034534.1:73163073-73323073 GCA_020002185.1 Paraescarpia echinospica
TAAAAATAATCCAACATATCTATTTTGATGGTATATATATATATTATTGAAAATAATGTTCTTATATGTGTGTATGTGCGTATCTGTACATATACTGTGTACATACGACACTAAATATTAATATATATAACACTACATGATATTTATAAAAAAAACAACAACAACCCAACCCTACACGGGAGTTACTGGTCATTCGGCGAGCTATGCGATTGCTGTGCGTCCACCTTTATACTGGAGTAAGCGTTCGCCGGCATCTGGCCAGCCATCGGTGAAGGCCGACCATCGGGGAGCTGTTGTATCCCCGAATGTCGTTTAGACTAAATGTTATTACAAAGTCGGCTTCCTCCTATGCAGTTAACTGCGGGCGCTGCACGCTTCAACGCGCCCGGCCGCACGCACGCACCATCGCCTCCCTCCTCGACAAAACTCGGGCCGCCATCGCGTTCTGATTGATCTCTCGCGTGCGCGAAAAGCGCCTGATTAAAATCCAGAATTCAGCGGAACAAAAATAGATGTTGTGAATGAAAAGCCATGTATATTTCATTCGCTTGTAGACAGGGTAGTATGGATTTCGGCGGCAGTTAATTATAATGGCTAAATGAAGATGGTATCGTTAATGATACATGTGCGATGTACTGAACTATGCTCGCCCGCCTTGACCTCGAATATGTCCACTTAAAACTGTTTGGTTGATGCAGGTCACCGCATATGACCTTTCGATACCCACGACCCAGGCAAGGTAAAAAGATAAAAAAGGTAAGTTCTGATATAGCACAGTAGCCAGTCCTCAGGTCTGCTCAAAGCGCTTTACGCTATACTCCCTGGCACACCTGTTCAATCGAACACCATATCGACTACTGTGGGAAGCAATCAACCACGCTTCAAATTCCTACACAAATATCCACCACTGTTTCTAGCGAGGTACTCTTTCACACAGATGAGTGAACTGGAGCAATGTAGAGTGAACGAACCTGCGAAAAGTTCGACACCGCAGCACAGGATTCGAACCCGTGTTCTCTCGATTGAGAGTCTTGTGTTCTAACCCCTGTGTCACCGCGTTCCACGAGGTAGACGGTTCTTCAGTTGGCCTCATCAAAGATTTGGCGTGTATATCACTTCTCTTCTCATAAGACACATCCTACTTCTCACATAAAAAGCGGCGAATGAATTTTCTCTTGTGCAGCTCCAATACCACGTAATCACCGGACAGTCCGTGCACGCTAATGTTCGAGTGTCGGGCAGTTCAAGACGGCCTGCATCTGCAATATATATTTTGATATAAAACACAAAATATAAGATGATCATGATCGCCAACACGTTGTTTCTGTTTCGTCCTGTGGTACAAATAGGTCTGAACTCTCACCGAAGACTGATAACTGAAAAATGCATATGTTCACACATTGTCATGTTTTATTTTTCATAATTTTGTGATGATTTAACATTTTCAAACTGTGTACAAGCAGTACGATAGTTTCCCTGCGGAGTTATATCTTATAAGTCTATATGAGACCGTAAACACATCATTATTTAGGGTTGTAGCCAGATAATGTTGTCTTCGAACTCATAACAACATTGTTCTTAGTAGCTCACTAAATGTGTGCCAGATAAATGTCATGATAACGTACAGCATATGTACGTTACATTCCAGCTGTAGCAGTACGGACGGAGCAGGATGTCTTGTACAATGTGACGTTTCTTGGAGTACGCATATCGATCGTAGTTTCAGTTCGGATTTAGAGAAATACAAAGTGTTTTGTTTTAGGCAGGTCAAACCCATACATTTAAAACAGTATCTGATTGACAGATACCGGGAACTGGACACTCTATAACCAAACGTTAATGGGATATTGTGTCACCCTCAATGGTATTATAGATCGCTACTGACCGTACAAGCATGCAGCACTACATGCAGCACCACATGCAACACCACATGCAGCACCACATGCAACACCACATGCGCCGTATTTTAATTACTTTATATATAAAAGGTGTTCAATTGGGGTCGATTATGCTTCCACCCTCTTGATCACGCCTATATTTAAAGGTAAACGTATTTTTTTTATAAATATCGTTAATTCATTAATTAACTCATTAAATAATTAATGAATAATTGAGTAATTACAATATGGCGCATTTTGTACTGCATTTACCGTCCGTAATACTATTATCCTAATTTATAAAAAATTATGTAATACAATTATTATAATTATAATAATAACCATCAGGTACTGCGGAGACAGACAGGACTGACGACCTAACCGCAAGTTCCGGGAATTGCTCTTTGATGTCACCTACTTCGTCCTCTCTTATGATTATATCATCAATCTAGCGTATGAATACAGGAACTATTGCTCCAAATGATGCGCACGAGTGCCTCCATAATTACTCTTATAATAAATACGTACACGGCGTACGTTGGAGTCACACACCATATATCTGACTTCACATATAATTTCATAAATATAAACAGTCTTGTCAACAACAGGCTCATGTCGTAGATACAAGTGAACTAAATAAAACCGCGGAATCACATAAATGTATTGCAGAAAGCAAGACATGCGCTCATTTCCATCACAAAACGTTTCATGTCCAGAGCCCCATCACAAGGGAATGCTTTGTGCTCGAAGGCGCTCGATTCGTCGATAGCTAATGCAGGTACAGAATCAATCATTAGTCTCTGGACACTACTTCCGGTCAATCACACAAGTATTGTGGGTGGGCGCGTTTCCCTTATCTCCGAGACCGCTCCTTGGGTGGCGTCGGCCAAAACACTGCCGATAAAATAGTATGCGCTGTATATTACTCTATATTACTCTATATTACTCTATATTACTCTATATTACTCTATATTCTTTCTTGATAGTTCATTTTTATTAAATTATTTTCTTCTAAACTATTTGCCAAGCTCGCCGGTTTCGTCAGTAAGTACGACGCTCAGGTCCGGTGACGTCAACATACACATGTGGCGTAATTTTGTCTCGTCTCGGTTGATAGGTATTTATGTTTTAAGGCAACTTCTTTTGTGCGCAAATCCTCGGAAACCAAGCTGAGAGGCGCCTCAAAATAACAGGGCTGGTCAATCCCGAAATCAATAATCAATATTAAGTTATCAACACATACACACTGTGGATGGATACCTCTAGGTGGATATGCAAGGTCATAAAGGTACGTTTTTGAAAGACAATAATAATTATATATCTTGCCTCTTGAACGTGTCTTTTCCTTCTGTTCGTCTCCATACGCTATCTTCACACACTACCACTCGTTAGACGAGGCGCACGGGCGAGGAGACGTGCGAGAACGTGGGTAACAACAATAAGAAACATGCAGATACAAAAGTGACGGGTAACAACAAATGAAAAACATAGACACAAAACAGAACAAGAATTACTCAAGCCGAGTTGTCGTCCCATTTAGAAGACATCCATTCAAATTAAACAGGTGTAACATCCTCGGGAACTTCTTGTTTCAATTCCCATCCACATTATATGACCGATACATTTGTCCCAGTAGAGTAAGCCGCATTGTCAAGTCAAGTCAAATAGTTTATTCAAACAAATCAAACTGATGAATGCACAATTAAATATACAAATTAAACATACAAAGCAAATTTGTGAAAGGTTTGAAAGGAGAAACATTCAAGTAAAAATACTTTTGAAGTCGTGTTACTCCCTGTCGATATGTTACAGCCGCTTGACACATTCTTTAGCTTCATAAGTGATGTGTGTGTGTGTGTGTGTGTGTGTGTGTGTGTGTGTGTGTGTGTGTGTGTGTGTGTGTGTGTGTGTGTGTGTGTGTGTGTGTGTGTGTGTGTGTGTATTTTATATATATGTATATATATATATATATATATATATGTGCCTGTTATGAACGATATACATGTGGCTCTCTATTTTGGTAGATTATTATTACACTGTACAATTATATTCAAGTAACTGTTTTCTGCCACGTGCCTTAAAACGGTGCAGTGAACGAATATTGCTAAAGCTGACATGTGCAACGAATCCCAGAGTTTAGTTCCGTGGACAATTAGTGACATGTACCTTCTGTTGGTTGTTGCACGGATACGTACAAATTGTCTTTGTGTTCGTGTGCAGTGCTTGTTAACATACATAATAAATAACCTTTGAATGTTCGACGACAATTAATTTTTATGAGCTTTATACATGAATATTTATATTCTAAATTGTACCAAATCGGTAAAATTAGAAATGGAATATCCGATGTAACGGGGCGATAGTTGTCTTGTGCTGCAAGTAGTATTTGACCTGTCTTTTACATATGACTTTACGATTTTACATATAATATTATGACCATTGATCATCAAATTAGGTCATGCCAAAAGTGTGTTTCCTTCTTATTGGTATTTTGTATTAGGTTTTCCTGCAAATAATTGCACAAGTTATTACATTTTACATTTATAACTTTATTTAACAATTGAAATATTTAACTAGAATTAATTATTAGCACAAGTCATATTAGAAACTATGCGTTTTTTCTGCCACGGTACTGGTAATAATACTAATAATAATGATATAATAATAATATAAAAATAATAATGATAAACTTCTATAGCGCCTAAATCCCCATGTATCTGAGCTAAGAGCCGCAACACACAAGACTCATTGGGCAAAATCGTTAACATGAACAAGCAAGAGTTGTCATTAGAGGAAAGGGACCGCCGAAGGTTAGGGTGGGAATGCAATTTCAAGTAAATAAGTATTCAGTTTTATATGAAAGATACGTATAGTCTCAGACGATTTTAAAATGATAGGGAGTTGATTCCAGATTTTGGGTGCAGCTACAGAAAAAGCACGTTTGCCTGTATTAAGTTTGGTTTTCGGAACAAAAAGTCGTTGTGAAAGAGATGATCTGAGATTCCTGGGGATATCGGAAAAACGAAGGAGACTAAACAAAATTGGGTGTTACGTAGAAAGGGTACGATATGTGATACTGGCTAACTTGAATGTTATTCAATATGAAATTGGAAGCCAATGTAACTGTCTAAGTAGGGGCAGAGATGATACGTGCTAAACAATTATGTACACTCTGAGTTTAGCTAAGTCATTTTAAACTACTGATATTGTTTTAGCAGTAGATAAAGACAAATGTCGCCAAATTCGACGGAAATCACGAATATGGTAGAAACAAGATTCACATACTTAAAAATGTTCTGGTGAAAGCTGAAATCACTGTCGAAGACAACACTAAGATTACAAACAGTATATGATGGTGATGTATCATTACGAAGCAATTTAACTGGAAAGTAGTTCAGTGAGGACCAGGGTCGGACTTTGTGGGTCATTTTCTTTTTCAGTCATAGAAATGAAATTTACAGGGATTGTAAAGTGTGCCAAAGTACAAATAATGAATATTTTTTCGAATTTTTGTACGCGTTTTTACATGGCATAGCGGCCATTTTTGGATTTAAAATGGTGTGAGCCCCATTTGGAAATTACTTGTCTTAGATGTCCCAAAATTGGTGTGCACATACCTTGTAATAATCCTAAAAGCATGTACATATTGTTTTTTTAATATTTGTTAAAACAATTTATTTTTTATTTTATTAAGAAAAACGGTGGTGTTAGCCTGAATTGATGGCATATATTATAAAAACCGATAACAATTAAAAAAAACTATTGATGGTCTATTGATACTGAAAAGGATACTATAAAGGTAATGTGTGAGAAGTTTCAAGTCATTCTGTTGAGAAATAACCAAATGAGGCTCATTTGAAGATAATAACGGGAATAATAAATACGTTTTAGAGAAAATCATGATCAAAGTTTATATACATTGGGCAGTAGAATTCTACCTCTAAAAATTGTCCAGATGGATGAAACCTTGTACATATGAGCTTTCAACTGCCTTCTAATAGATGGCACAAAGGTAAAACCATTATATTACATAGAAACTACAACATTAAGCAGTTCATGTGAATCTGGAAAAAAAACTAGAGAAAAACGTCTTCAGAAATTTGACAAATTTATTGTACACATGTGTAGAATAAATGCAGAATGTGTAGACATGATGTATGTATTATATACATATATATAAATATTTATATATATATATATATATATGTATATATATATATATATATAGTACACTGTCTGCAATGTCTTAGTCTCCCCCTGAATCATAGCCCGTATCCTGGGCGTGAGCTCGAGCGACTGCTGTCGCCATCTTCATCAGCAAAACGTGTTGCCCCCATAGACTCGAGAAGTTTGGCATATCCAAACTTTTCTCCGTGGCTGAAGTGCGAGACCTGGAAGCAAATAATGCTAATATATTTTCTGTTATAGTTATACATTCATTTTATATAGTAACTAAAAACTGACAGACAATGTATGACTCTAGCAATATAGTTGCATTGCACTTTTGGCAGCAAATGTGTTTTTCTTTATATCTGTGCCATTGGATATTGCACTTCATAATTTGTACTGGATATCACAATGAAGAACTTGTACTAGTAGTACAATATCAAAATAGTCCATAAGATCATACATAACTGGCACCTGGATAACAACCCTGGATGTCACGGTGGTGACAAGTCAACATCCAACAACGTATGGGGCCGTATGTAATGTAGCAAGATTTATAAGCTAGACTAATGTGACACGATAATAGTATATCCATAGATATATAATAAAACAATCTGCCAAGAGTGTAACTGAGCGTGGAATACTGGAAACTGAACTCACTTCGCTTGCCATTGTCGCAGACGACATGGCTGAACTCGACGGCGACGCAGAAGGCCCGGGCTCTGCACGTTGTTTTTTCGCAGATCGCGCTAACTGTAGCTGCGCACACCTGCGCTGCTTTGCAGCACTAATCCCACGCTTCGGTGTACGGCATATCGATGACATTACGTCGTTTACTTTCGATAAACTAATACAAAACACGGGAGGATACCTATCGCATAATGTAAACAATGGGAACGCAAGCGAACAGATGTAGCACCCGGATGTTAGCGCAACCAATCAGTGCGAGGCATTCCCGTATCGAAGCGGGGAAATCCCACCACGTGACGTGGCCTGGCCAATCATCGAGGCTAATGTTAATTTATTTGCGTTCTCGTGTGCAAATAGGGGGTCACTAGTAGTCGGGATTATTCGGCCGCATTCGGGGATACTTTTCAATGGTTACACCCATGATGCATAGCGAAAACGGAGCTCTCCGGTGGTATGCGCCATGATGGAATTGGTCCACGGGTTCGCATGTAAACGATGTCCGAAAAACACGTCAAACTTCGATTATTCACGCTTCATTTGACAAAAACAAAGACTTATAATGAGGGACAGTGCACAAAAGACATGTTTTGTGACACAAATAAATTTATTTCAATTGTAGAAATCGCATAAACGGCAAGTTGAATAATTTTTCTACACGGAAATGAGAAAAACGCAAACATTATTTTTATCGCAAAATCCGCAAAAAAATGCATTATTTTCCGACCCTGGTCTCCCCTTAACAACCTTGTTTCGTTGTTGTTTGTGCCAATAATAATTAGGTCAGTTTTATCTGGATTTAGCTTCAATTTACTTGCTTCCATCCACAGCCAGATGTCAGTGAGACAGTCATTTAAAGTTGATAGAGATGTCTGTGTGTCAGTTGGTGAAAGTGTGTCGTCAGCATACACGCGATGATTTATATCATGATTAGTCATGACTCGACTAAGGGATGTAGTGTATAAGCTAAACAGAACAGGGCCAAGAACAGAACACCAAATGGAAGATGTTCTGGACAAGACAGTGAGCCAGATATGTTAATGCTTTGGTATCGGTCTGAAACATACGAACTAAATCACCGTCAAGGGTATAAAAACGTGGAACAATTTATCAAATAAATTGACTCAGCTTCCAAGTTTAACACAATTTAAAAAAGCAATCAAGTTGTCATTACTTTCTACATATTTGTGAATTGCTAATTGAAGGTGACGGTTTGTTAAACCCATGTAATAGTAACACAAGCACTATAGTAAACAGTCTATATATGAGTTGTGAATATTATTTTGTGATTTATTTATAATTCCTGTTGTATTTATTCAGTTTTCTTAGTTCGAGTAGGGCATAGCATCACATAAGTCTATGACTTCAGCTATGTCCTTTCAGCAGCAGCAGCAGCAGCAGCAGCAGCAGCAGCAAACCAGACTGTGCATGTATTATGTTGTTGTTGAATAAACGTTCATTCATTCATTCAAACCACTGAACAGCTGAGCCAGAAATCCCATAATGTCTATGGAGGCGACGAAAAAAGAATGTCGTGATCTATTATATCAAAAGCAGCTGATATATCTAGTAAGGTGAGAGCAGTCAATTTGCTATTATCCATATTGCATACAATGTCATTGTGTATTTTAAGAAGAGCCGTCTTAGTTGAGTGATATCGATTATATGCAGAGTGTAGAACATTTGACAAGAGCTGTGTATAAATATGTTCACGGAGGCGATTTGCAACAACCTTTTCCAATACCTTCGATAGAAAACTAAGATTAGAGATAAACTCTAAATTTTGGCACGGGACTATTCTCGTCCCGTTACACCGGAATAGTGATACTAATTTGTTTGCAATAATCCTTCCGAATGTCGAATGGAAAAAGATAAAGCACAGCCTGTATTTCGTAACACATAAGCCAATGGCGTACGTGTGTAGTTCGTTTTTGTGTTCGATAAAACGTTAATTTAGTGGAACATTCTACTACACTGGCTAAGTTTAAAAGAACCTATAACACTTCCTACAAGCCCACACCAATGATTAAACGGTTAGAATGATGGGCATTTCTCAATATTTAATTATTACTACACATTTAGTCTAAACAACTAGACAATTTTGAAAACAACTGGAAAACTAAAATACCTAATATTTGATTTATTTTTACACGCACGAACGCAAATACACACGTATGTACGCACGCATACACATTTGTATATATATTATATATATATAAAACGATTATTAAAGGTGATTCTCTTGATAGCGGGATGATATACACACCTGTTCTTCTATGCCTTAACGGGGGGGGGGTGGGGCTTCTGACCAGCTACATTTAGTGTATAATGATCTATACTTGCAATTGTGTTATTCAAATTAAATATCATTCATCCATTAAATATAGATAGGTAGGTATTGATTTTTCAACGCCCTGCTCCTTGGGCATGACGTTTAAATTTTAGCTTTGCTCAAATCGATGTTTTGAAAAACTGGCCTGGGCAGTTCATTATTTGTAATGTATTTCTTAATAATAATACACATGGGTGTCGTTTGGATGGCAGTAGTTTGGCTTTAGAGTACGTCATTTCTTCAGTCGACCAGCACGCAATTGATAAGAAGTGTCGCAATATTATCCAGCAGAGGACGGAACTGGTCATTTGTGTAGGTAGTGCCACCTGTCGGGTTTCATCAGTTATATATTGTCACGTCGAAACATAACAGGGGAATGTGCGACTTGTCTCCAGAGCAGAAACCACAGCCGACATACAGACTGGTTCATTCAAGCATTATTTGGTGGCATTCATTGGTAACCAGTGGCGCATTTATGGGGAGAGGCATTAGGCCATGGAATCTCCAACCTTGCTTTGGTAGTTTATAAAATGGATCCCTGTATCCTGTTGGCGCCACTTATTGACTCGGACATCGAAGATGGTGACTAAACTTGGCCACTCTGCCCAATTCCAAGATCGTCCACACGTCACTGATTGTAATACAAGTACCTCTTTAAAACAAGGCTGTCCGCTTTTCTTTTTATATAATGTTCTTAGCACTATAATAAATATGTTGATATATATATACATGTATATATATATAATATTATATACACATGTATATATATACATAAAGCGAAACAGTGTTCGCAGTTTGAAATGTTCAATTTGCAAGCAGTCGCCACTATTGGCACATAGTGGTACGTATTGTTGATACATATTGGCACGCATGAATTGGCACATAGTGGTACGTATTGTTGATACATATTGGCACGCATGAATTGGCACATAGTGGTACGTATTGTTGATACATATTGGCACGCATGAATTGGCACATAGTGGTACGTATTGTTGATACATATTGGCACGCATGAATTGGCACATAGTGGTACGTATTGTTGATACATATTGGCACGCATGAATTGGCACATAGTGGTACGTATTGTTGATACATATTGGCACGCATGAATTGGCACATAGTGGTACGTATTGTTGATACATATTGGCACGCATGAATTGGCACATAGTGGTACGTATTGTTGATACATATTGGCACGCATGAATTGGCACATAGTGGTACGTATTGTTGATACATATTGGCACGCATGAATTGGCACATAGTGGTACGTATTGTTGATACATATTGGCACGCATGAATTGGCACATAGTGGTACGTATTGTTGATACATATTGACACGCATGAATTGGCACATATTGGATCTTCGTGCTTTGAAGTTGAATGGTTTTCACGCTGCTGACTGCACACTTGGACCAACTAGGCCTAGACTGTCTAAAGCTGCTTCAGTGAATGTCCTGCTAATAATGACCACCATTAGCTGACCGCGAGGAATGAACAGACATCGTCGCTAAAACGTTACAGGTTATCTGCAATTAATGCAATGTATGTTGGATTTAAGAACGCCCTTTATCAGACAAACTGAGAAACTGTTCCTGAAAACCGAACGCAATACAAATAACTGCTCCTTGTTTAGAAGCTAGTTGCATGAATGCACGGGCGCTGGTTTCAATAACTCACTGCCCTGAATAAATTAGACAGATTAACGTGGTTAACCTAATATATTATATACGTGTATGTACTGGTTACATATTTCACTAACATAACGGCTACTTTAATTGTTTTATGTCACCGTGGCTCGGTGGCAACGTATTCAAAGGGAGCATTTTGTTTTATTGAGAATTTAGATTTTTCAACTTTTACAAAAATTATCAAGAATTATGTATCGTCTAGCTGCCTCAAGCTTTGAACTCGGCGAGTAAAAATTATTCAGAATTAATGAAAAAAACTTTATATCATAAAAGCGACGTATGCCTCCGTGACTATTGGACTATTTGCGATTTTTACATTTCGGCTGGAAGTAAAAACAAACTAATCAATTGTACAAAGACAGTTGTTACAAAGACAATCATCCTTATTTAAACCATGATTGGTGGCAAATGGAGCAGACATGGTTTCACCTAATGCCTCTGCACCAACCATGCAATCACGGAATTATTGAATGAGTGCCACAAAGGTTTCGTGACGACCGCATCACCTATGCACGAACAAACTTATGTTGTGTATATTAAAATTCTCAAAGAATTGTTTTAATAGAATCGGTTAATAAAGCCAATCTTTGCAGGTGTTTGATGAAGATTTGTGCATTGGTTGACAGCAGTGGTATACGCAGATATTATATTATTACGCGGACGTATTATATAGTAGTTTCACGAGTTGAGACAAAGTATATTTCCTGACAAAAATACAATGATAAATGATGTTTACAGAGTATAACGCATACACAAATTAACTAACAATTTATTAACTTATATCCACATATCTCTGACACGTCAACACCGGCTATGACAAGTATATGCTAGGACAACTCATCGTGCAACATCGCCGAACAATGAAACTCAGCACTCTCACCTAGCACTGATTCTATAGTTTACAGCACGGGGAAGAATCGAAGTCATTATACTACAATAATTGTGTATATTTGCCGACGATCCCAGGTTGGGACTACACTGTATGGTGGTTCCCACGGGTCGACAGTTTGGGAATCGCTGCATTACATAAACACAAAGTGTCACAATTATCAGTTTGTCTGTGAACCTCCGTTAAAATAATACATTCACGGTGTCTGATAACATTGTCATCAGATGAGCTTTCTCGAATCATTCAGAACGACGCTAGAAGAACATAATATAAACATCATACGTATATGGACCGTTGGCGTAAACGTAGACTTAACAAATGCGCCTGCAAAACACGCAACAACAGCAACACGTTTGAAGATAACATTTTGGAAACAATTTGTAAACAAGAACTCTTTTTAAGGTTAGCCAACATTAAAGTAATAAAACAACTTTTAATAAATAATGTTTTTTAGATAGCTAACGAACATATATTTGTCACGTACAAGACAGTACTAGACAGCACAGAAACACGGTTGCAGAACAAAATATATCAACATCTCACCTGATACTGTACAAACTCAACCAGCATAATTTTTATAATATTGTTTTATATTACGCACCGTCTAAAGAGTATATAAACTGAACCCACACGTATTTGGTTTACTTTATAATAGTGCTACGCAATCACTGGCCAAAATATTAACACATACACATATGTACAATAATTTGTAGCGACAAATACAATAAGAAAGCCACTCCCTGTTCAATGAAGTAGACAATAGAGGCATAAGTATGAGCTGTTTCCCCGTACTATTCGTCTGCGGAACTGTCTGAACAATCGATTTATTGACAATTGTTATATTGCTAAAATCTCTGTTCCGGACATCACACGTGATTGAAAAGTGACGTCGCCCGCCAGCCACGTCGGGGTCTGAGATTTGATGACGTGAACAGTGCAGTCACCCGCAGCCACTTCCGGATCTACGTCTGCTCGATGTCGATGGTGAGATCGGTCTTCACCATCTCTGTCGGTCGGTTCATGCCGCCTCCACGCAGGCCGGCCAGGAAGACGTGCGGCTGAGGCACGTTCGTATAGTTGTCTCGCTTCGTCTGCGTGCCCTTCGCCCTAAACACACACACACACACACACTCGAGTCAATGTCAGGTGCCTCCCAATTCCATGTTTTCACTATTTATATTATATTTTTCAGGCTAATTTGTTTAGATTTTGTACTTGACGTTATATTTATTATACTTACCTGATTGATGTTGACCTCAAGTAAACAATGTATTGATTTATTTTAACACAAATAATTGGCCTTAATCTACTGGGGCCTGTTTTATGACGCTGTTAGGAACGTTCTTAACTCAAAAATGATCGTCCTAGCAAATGACACGGCTTATTTACCATATGTAAACACAGGAGTTTACGCAAAAAACGTGATGTTAAGTAATTGCGTAACGTTTCATGAAACCGGCCCCTGATGCTTATATACTGCTCTGTTTTCATAAATGATGTGTTCTTGTATTTCAAATGTGTTTTATTTGTACTTTCATCTACTGGTTCTATGTAATAATAATAATAAATAACTTCTTAAGCGCCAATATCCTCAGACAATCCGAGCTCAGTGGCGCACCAAAACCAAAGGATTAAGCATTCTCGTACTCGTCAACAAATGGATGGATGTGCTAGGAAGCTAGGGAGGATAGGCGATATTGAAAAGATAGGTTTTGAGGTGACGACGAAATGTAACAATATTTTCTGCTAATTTAACATTAACGGGAAGCGAATTCCATATAGTTGGCACGGCAACTGAAAAAGCTCGAGTTCCAGCCTTTGTATTAACTCTAGGAACAGATAGCAACTTCGAACTAGACGACCGAAGTTGTCTGGCTTGTCTGGCTGGTGTGAGCATTGAGTGTAAATAACTAGGTTGTTTGGATGAAAGGGCTTGGTAGGTGATTATGCAGATCTTAAACATAATGCGATATCGCACGGGGAACCAATGCAGTGATTTTAGAAGTGGCACTGAGCGGGAGAATCGAGGAGATTGTGTGACTACCCTTGCTAAACAATTTTGGACGCGTTGTAGTTTTGCAATATCCTTGATAGCAATATTATAAAGGAGGGAATTGCAATAATCTAATCTGCTGCTAACAAGAGCTGTTGCGATAGTTTTAGCGACAGAAAGCGACATATGTCGGCGAATGTGGCGAAGATCACGGATATGATAAAAACAGCAACGGCACGTTTGGGATATGTGTTGTCTGAAATTGAAGTCGCAATCAAAGGTCACTCCTAGATTCCGTACTGATGCTGCTGGTGTGATAGTTTGACTCAGGATGCATGTTGGAAAAAAGTCATTTAGTTTACCTCGCTGCATTGGAGTACCAGTGATGAGGAATTCAGTTTTGTCTGCATTTAACTTTAATTTACTATCGGTCATCCATGAAAAAACATCTTGGAGACAATAGTTGAGTCGATTTAGAGAATGACTTGTATCGGGCGTGGCCAAGGAAATGTAGATCTGTGTGTCATCTGCATAAAGGTGATGATCCAAGTTATGACTTTGGATTACAGAGCTGAGTGACGTAGTGTAGAGAGTGAAAAGTAAAGGCCCAAGAACGGAACCCTGGGGAATGCCACATGAAGTGGGGAGTGAGGTTGAAAAGTAATTATTTATCTTTATAGATTGATGTCTATTGGTTAGATATGAAGAAAACCAGGTCAGAGCTGTGCCAGATATGCCATACCACAATGATAAACGTTTGACAAGAGTGTTGTGATCAATGGTATCAAAGGTGGCAGACAGATCAAGCAAGGTAAGTGCAGTTACTTTGCCTTTATCAATGTTTAATATAACATCATTGTGTACTTTTAGGAGAGCAGTCTCTGTAGAATGAAATTGTTTGTATGCTAGTTGGAGCACACTGGATAAACAAGTTGAGCTAATATGATGCCTTAGACGGCTTGCTACGACTTTCTCAAGTATCTTAGAAATAAAGCTAAGATTAGAAATTGGCCTATAATTTTTGAAATCATCTTTTGGCAGAGAAGTCTTCTTGAGAACAGGATTTACATGTGCGTGTTTAAAATCATCTGGGAATTTACCCGAACTCAGTGATAAATTTATGATATTCGTTATTGTACCAAGTAAAGAGTCAAGACATGCTTTTAGTAGTATGGTTGGTAATGGATCGAGATCGCATGACTTATTTGGGGAGGACATTATTATTTTCCTCACTTCATCAACTGTGGCTGGCTCAAACAATACAAGTGGAGAATTTACTTGCGGGGAGTCCACATTTACAGAACTTAAAGTGTGACATGGAAAAGCAGAACGTATAAAACTTATTTTATCTTTGAAATGACTAGAAAACGAGTCACACAGAGATTTGACTGACACATGACTAGGTAGAGATGGAGGCGGCCGTCTATGTAAAATATGATTTATGCAGTTCCATAGTTGACGTGGGTTATCAGAGTTACTCGAGACCATGTTTGTGTAATAATTTGATTTAGCTTTGGCCATTTGTCTGTTGCAGTAGTGACACTGTTTAGAATATCGTGATCTGTCCAAAGGCGAGCGTGATTTGCGCCATACACATTCAAGATAGCGCCGGCGCTTTTTAGATTGTAGAATTTCAGGAGTCATCCATGGAGCATGTGGCTTTTGGGACACAGATTTAGATCTCAGGGGTGCATGTTTATTAAGTAAATCTTTGAGTACTTGACAGTACTGTCGACACAGATCTGACAGATGTTCTTTGGGTTTACTGATGAGGTCGGATTTAAGGATGTCTGTCATTAATGCGGCAATGTCAATCTTATGGATCGGTCGGTAAAACACTTTGTTTTTGGACTCTATGGGAATTCTAGGAACTTTGAGATCAGCAATGACAGTGTGGTGGTCTGATAAACCATCTGAAGCAGTAGGTGTCTGAATATTGTTACAATCTGAGCGGGTGATTAAGAGATCGAGCCAGTGGCCATGTATGTGTGTTGAGAAGGTAACATGTTGTTTCATGTCATAGGCTGCCAGAATGTCATTAAATGTACTTGTTGTTGATGAAGGTGAATCCAGGTGAAGATTAAAATCACCGAGTATATAAAATTCTGAATAAATAGTTGCCAGATTTTCAAGTAGATCCTGGAATTCTTCAAAGAAATGGGCAGGGTGTCCTGGAGGGCGATAAATGCACACAAAATAAGCAGAGAAAGATGAATTTTAAATTTCGGCACAGATGGCCTCAAAGCTGGAGTAATCAGGGTTTGAATGCAAATTAACTTTGAACTGTTTTGAGACGAGAAATCCAACACCACCACCTCGTCCAACTGAACGTGGGCGATGATGGAAGGTGAAACTGGAAGGAGAAATGTCAGCAATGCATGCAGCTGTGTCATGTGGTCTGAGCCAGGTCTCAGTGACTGCAAGGGTGTCTATTGTCTTGGAAGTTAATAAATCGGTAAGCGAGGCTGTTTTGTCTCGAATAGATCGAACGTTAGTGGTGGCTACTCGAATATTGCATCTGATAGCAGGTCCAGGATTAAGACTTACATCTCCTGCTAGTAGTAAAATAACTGCCAATTTAAACGTTGGCTTAGAGCGGGGGATTGGCAGTAACTTTCTATTAAAGCAAAGATTAAGACATGGCAAACTGTGAAGATGTGACAAGGAATGTTGTGTTCTTATGTACTGAGAAACTGTTAAAATGACAGCCGACCGTTGGGGACTAAGTGGCTTGCACAGCGTAAAATTGTGACCTCTCGAAGCAGCAGAACAGGATAAAAATAAAACACACAATAAAAATGCTGGTGACATTGTCTTTCCTCGAAATGGTGAAGAATAAAATGATAATGTCTCATAAAAATAATAAATAATTGAAAATAATAAAATATTCTAAAACTGTATAATTGTACTAAAAATAATGTAAATTTCTAGGTTGGCGATAATCAATGGCAATATTACAGGTCGTATGATTGTTCGCGCTCAGCAGGCCTGTGCAAAGTAACAAGACGTTTAAAAAGAACATCTTGTTGAAAAGGCCTGTTAGTATATAGTTTATAAGGGGACTGCCCCTACCTTAGTATGTTGTGTACGTAAGCCTGCTAGCGCGAAAATCAAATCGACCTGTATTATCGCCCAGCTAATTTAAGTACAAGATTTAACAGCGTTGGTGGTGACAATTTATAAAATGTTTGTTTAAGCAAACAGTGCAATACGTTGACACTGATTCTACACTAGTGTCACAGACAAAATTAAACGTTAAATTGCAAAAATGACAAAATAAACAAGTACCACCTTACGCCACCTAGCGGCCAACCAAGTGCTGAGAACATTTATGGATATAGCGCTCTGTAAAATAAACATGATTATTATTAATGTATTAATTTCAAATACATGACCAGATATAATAACCAGAATCAACTATTTTGACCTTGTCAACAAAGTACACAGTTTTGTAGTTAAACTGACTGCATGAATTGGAGACTGGGTGAACCGACCTGCCGGGGAAGCACTGTACGGCGATGTCTCGCTTGCTTGTACTCAGGTTCGTCTGCATCGAAGTCGTGATCTTGCCGCGCATATTCGCCTTAAAAGTACAAGTAATTAAAACATGAATATACCGTATCCTTTAAACGTAGTAAAATGTACACGCTAACATCAACTGGTCACCCAATAAAAGAACCAGTTAAACAAATTAATATAAGTAATGACAAGTACAAAATATTAATATAACTAATCACAAGTACACATACATTAATATATGTGTACACTCGTGTGCATTAAATTTAAACGCAGAAACAATACCCACACG
The DNA here is from genome assembly GCA_020002185.1 of Paraescarpia echinospica. NCBI lineage: Eukaryota > Metazoa > Annelida > Polychaeta > Sabellida > Siboglinidae > Paraescarpia > Paraescarpia echinospica. The sequence continues at coordinate 73,180,515 of CM034534.1, forward strand.
TTAACGGCAGGTAGTCCACTCTTTTGTTTTATTAAAACTCATTAAAATCTGTAATATAACATGCTGACCACCAAAATATATTTTAGTTAATAATTATTCTTGTTAAATTTTAAGTGTTACAGGAAGTCTTTTACAAGACAACGTGCCGCATTTGAAGGCGGGGCCTTAGAGCCATTACAAACGAGATGTATGCATGCATCGCGAGATATGTCATCGGAGCCTGTCGCATCACAAGGTTTCTTGAAATGATCCGAGCTCGCTATTCAAGGAAACTGACAACTCGGCAATTTTTTAAACACTGAACAGTTGTATTCAGAAATTGTTTCTGCTTCGTTAAAACATATTTGGGCTGTAAGAATATTGGAATACACACAGCTTAATGTTGGAATACACACAGCTTAATGTTGGAATACACACAGCTTAATGTTGGAATACACACAGCTTAACGTTGGAATACACACAGCTTAACGTTGGAATACACACAGCTTAACGCTGGAATACACACAGCTTAATGCTGGAATACACACAGCTTAATGCTGGAATACACACAGCTTAATGCTGGAATATACATAGCTTAATGCTGGAATACACACAGCTTAATGTTGGAATACACACAGCTTAATGCTGGAATACACACAGCTTAATGCTGGAATACACACAGCTTAATGCTGGAATACACACAGCATAATGCTGGAATACACACAGCATAATGCTGGAATACACACAGCTTAATGCTGGAATACACACAGCTTAATGCTGGAATACACACAGCTTAATGCTGGAATACATGCAGCTTAATGCTGGAATACACACAGCTTAATGTTGGAATACACACAGCTTAATGCTGGAATACACACAGCTTAATGTTGGAATACACACAGATTGTACAATAACACGAACAGACAACCTCCCTCTACAATTGATATTAGCCGAGAGAAGACATTGTACCGACCAGCTTCATGGCCTTGCGACGGAGTTCCCACTCGTTCCACTCGTACGACGACACGATGTTGCCGTCGTAGAAGTGGGTGTCCGTCTGGGTGCCGCTGTGCTGCTTCGTCAATGGCTTCTCTATCATCCGACCAGCCTCCTTGCCCTGGCACACAGAGATAATACCCCGTTACAGTCCTTAGCCAGGATTATCAACTTTTCCAATTTACACGTTCTCGTTTCTTTATTTACCCGTTAAATAAATGAAAAACCCTGTTACACGTGTCGGTGGTTAGTTGAGAGTGGCCAAACCAGAGCTTGCGTATGTGGGTAGGTTAACGTTTTGCTCTTAGATGGCTTGAACGTCGAGCGCCTAACTTTCAAGGATTAATTGAAGACCCTTAAAATAGGACGTAAGATCCATAACTTTTCAGCATACCCCATATATGTCAAGATGATTACCTATTAAGGGGTAAATCAGTTATTCGAAACGTCAAACGTAATGTGTACGTAATACATAAAACGTAACCTAACAAACGCAGAAATCACGCGTGGCACATTGCACCTACTTCGGGAAAGCGGCCCCTGCGTCATAGACTTGGCAACATGGAGTTGGCGCTGATGCAATATTGCTTATGTCTACCTTCAATGCCAACAGCGTAGCAATACGAATATTATTATTTGACAGTTCTACACAATCACGACTAGAGCCTATCGATGAACGTAAACTTCACATTATCTCCGACCTTTGCCATTTTGAACAATGAGTATCTGGGAGCACGTTATGGTGTTTATGTAACGATGATGTGTGTTGTCTAACATTTGGTAAATATTACTATCAGGGCTGTCATCTACCAACGCATCCCGTCAGGTGACGGGCATTTTTGGTAGTTAATATAATTATAGATAAGAACCATTTCGTGCATGAGCATGTACCTGAGAGTAGGGCGCAATGGAAGCGAACTGAGTGTGCAGCTCCAGCAACTGAATCAACTCGGGACTCTTCTTTGCCGCTTCAGCAACTCGCTGCACGTAACTACAAAACAGGCACTCACATCTCATACTTCACTCAGTCAAAGGGAGCCAGTCTGTTCGTCTATCCGGAATCAGCGGGCGTGGTAATTTGTAACAGGAAGTCTGCTGTGTCAAACGTGGAATATGAGACATCACTGAACATCAAAGGACATAGCAGTTAACTCAGCCCGACTTGGCCATATTGCCAATAAAGTTTGTTTTGAAACTGAATGTTTTGTTTCCTATTCTGAATGAATGAATGAATGAATAAATGAACGTTTATTCAGAACATTGATAACAATATATACAAGACAAGACAACCAAACAAGTTTAACTATAATACAAGTGAGAATATACAATGTTTGAAGGGGGTAAATATGAAGTCATTGACTTTTGTGTAAATTCGAACATGTTCCTATGATCGCATCTTCAAATTGTGAATGAACTTACTAAACACAATTTTGCGGGCAGTTTACCATCAGCATAGTTAGTATAGTCTTAAGAACATCATATTAATTTTAAAAGTGAAAACCTAAAAACAGACTCATTTTAAAAGTAGCCCTTCACAATTCGATCTTTTTCACTCGTCTCATTCAAAATAATTTTGTGAAAAAGCAAACCAACCGTGTGTCCGCTCCAACATGCTGTGTGCTTTGGGCGACTCTTATAACTTCCTTGTTTTATAATTTAAACTTTTTGTAATGCTTTTAAGGGTGAATCTTACGAAAACGACCTCTTCATCTTAGCGGTCAAAACAATAACATCATGTTTTCAACATATTTTCAACAAATGTTCGATACCAAATTAAAACTATTGTATTACATCAATTCATGTATTGTATAACTTATCGAAAACCACATCACAAATGTATCGAAGATGATACATGTATTTGCATGTTTATTTACATAATGTTATGTTAATATTTGTAGTATATCCTACCTGCATTTAAATGTGAACCGATAACGCACACATGCACACATGCTCTCTCTCACACACACACACATACACCCACACACACGCATTCACTCACTCACTCACTCACTCACTCACTCACTCACTCACTCACTCAACCACTCACTCACACACTCACTCACTCAACCACTCACTCACTCACTCACACTCACTCACTCACTCACACACTCACCCACTCACTCACTCACTCACTCACCCAAACCCAATCACTCGCTCGCTCATGCACTCACACATGCACAAACGCACGGTAATATGTCACAATTTCAATTATACAGTTTGTATAGTAAAACGGTGAACAATCAATACTTACTAATCCACATTTGCAATGAAGTCCATGGCTTTAGCCTTTGTTGAGAAGGCATAGTAGTGCTCCTTGTAGAACAAAATGCCAATGTTGGGATTGCCCGGTAGAAGTAGTCGGTCTTGGTCAACAATGGTACAGCCGCAGTACCCCTAACACAGTATCAAGATTGTTACTAATTTGCAAGAAGAACATGCATTCTCATAACCATTTATTAGATATTATATCATGATTAAAAGTAAAAATAACAATGTTTTCCATGAATGGTTTGGCCTAGCAAAAGCTCTGTCAAGTCATCAAAGACTGGATACCAGACATGTGGTACATATCAATGGTACATAGAGATGGTTAGTGTATTTACCCCATACTCTATGTGAAGGCTGCTGAAGTTCTCTGTAGTTTTTGGGTAGAGCCATTCAAACTTGTTAAAAGGCTCTTGATTTGGATCAATTGGATGGTCATCTTGCTCTTCCTGAAGACGAATCAGATGAAATACATTAATGCATCATCCATCATATGAATGCAAGGGACGTACAGCCATTGTCCATTAAACATAACTCAATCTGTACGCTGCATGAGTGGATACAGAACTAGTATCTTACTCAATCTGTACGCTGCATGAGTGGATATAGAACTAGTATCTTACTCAATCTGTACGCTGCATGAGTGGATACAGAACTAGTATCTTACTCAATCTGTACGCTGCATGAGTGGATATAGAACTAGTATCTTACTTAATCTGTACGCTGCATGAGTGGATATAGAACTAGTATCTTACTCAATCGGTACGCTGCATGAGTGGATATAGAACTAGTATCTTACTCAATCTGTACGCTGCATGAGTGGATATAGAACTAGTATCTTACTCAATCTGTACGCTGCATGAGTGAATATAGAACTAGTATCTTACTTAATCTGTACGCTGCATGAGTGGATATAGAACTAGTATCTTACTCAATCTGTACGCTGCATGAGTGAATATAGAACTAGTATCTTACTTAATCTGTACGCTGCATGAGTGGATATAGAACTAGTATCTTACTCAATCGGTACGCTGCATGAGTGGATATAGAACTAGTATCTTACTCAATCTGTACGCTGCATGAGTGAATATAGAACTAGTATCTTACTTAATCTGTACGCTGCATGAGTGGATACAGAACTAGTATCTTACTCAATCTGTACGCTGCATGAGTGGATATAGAACTAGTATCTTACTCAATCTGTACGCTGCATGAGTGGATATAGAACTAGTATCTTACTCAATCTGTACGCTGCATGAGTGGATATAGAACTAGTATCTTACTCAATCTGTACGCTGCATGAGTGGATATAGAACTAGTATCTTACTCAATCTGTACGCTGCATGAGTGGATATAGAACTAGTATCTTACTCAATCTGTATGCTGCATGAGTGGATATAGAACTAGTATCTTACTCAATCTGTACGCTGCATGAGTGGATATAGAACTAGTATCTTACTCAATCTGTACGCTGCATGAGTGGATATAGAACTAATATCTTACTAAATCTGTACGCTGCATGAGTGAATATAGAACTAGTATCTTACTTAATCTGTACGCTGCATGAGTGGATATAGAACTAGTATCTTACTCAATCTGTATGCTACATGAGTGGATATAGAACTAGTATCTTACTCAATCTGTACGCTGCACGAGTGGATATAGAACTAGTATCTTACTCAATCTGTACGCTGCATGAGTGGATATAGAACTAATATCTTACTCAATCTGTACGCTGCATGAGTGGATATAGAACTAATATCTTACTCAATCTGTACGCTGCATGAGTGGATATAGAACTAGTATCTTACTCAATCTGTATGCTGCATGAGTGGATATAGAACTAGTATCTTACTTAATCTGTACGCTGCATGAGTGGATATAGAACTAGTATCTTACTCAATCTGTACGCTGCATGAGTGGATATAGAACTAGTATCTTACTCAATCTGTACGCTGCATGAGTGGATATAGAACTAGTATCTTACTCAATCTGTACGCTGCATGAGTGGATATAGAACTAATATCTTACTCAATCTGTACGCTGCATGAGTGGATATAGAACTAGTATCTTACTCAATCTGTATGCTGCATGAGTGGATATAGAACTAGTATCTTACTTAATCTGTACGCTGCATGAGTGGATATAGAACTAGTATCTTACTCAATCTGTACGCTGCATGAGTGGATATAGAACTAGTATCTTACTATCTTACTGCATGAGTGGATATAGAACTAGTATGTACGCTGCATGAGTGGATATAGAACTAGTATCTTACTCAATCTGTACGCTGCATGAGTGGATATAGAACTAGTATCTTACTCAATCTGTACGCTGCATGAGTGGATATAGAACTAGTATCTTACTCAATCTGTATGCTGCATGATTGGATATAGAACTAGTATCTTACTTAATCTGTACGCTGCATGAGTGGATATAGAACTAGTATCTTACTCAATCTGTACGCTGCATGAGTGGATATAGAACTAGTATCTTATTTAAGTTACATGGAGCAACATAACAGAAATATTCCAACATATCAGCTGAACATCTTAATTTTGTTTTAAGCATACTAAATCAAACTAATGAATTCACAGTTTCTCATAAAGCTTAACATTATTGATAGTTAATTACCATACAGACAAACCATTGTAATAATGCATTGGTCATCAATAAATAATTATTGAAAGGTTGTTTATTCTTAAAAGAATAATATAAAACCATTTTAATTACTACATCACTAGTGATAACACCATTAAAAAAACTTGGTGACATTTGTAAAACGGAAACAAATGCAACATATATATTTATATCAGACATCGTGAAGATGTCAGGTAAATGAATCAGGAAATAGCATTAGCAACCATCAGATTATGTTGCAGAACAGGAAAATTGGAGTTTCATAAAAACGGTTTCTTGTTATATTGAATGACAAACAAAAATGTGTTATTTTCTTATACTAAGCAAATAAACAAGTAAGTAAACAACAAGAACAAGAACAAGAACACAACAACATATTGTATATGTTCTCAGGCATGTATTTATTACACGAAAACAACATAGTAGTAATGAACTTTAGAATGAATGCATTTTATAACATGCACATATAACAGTACGCGGGCACTACGTGATGGCACATCGCACATTTTACACATCTCATTCTGGAGTGTAATTTCACTGATTCATAGCGTGTTTCTTAAGACACTTATACGTAATTTCTAAGAAACGAAACATTTGCTACAATGTGTTCTAAAATATATACCATTAACTCGTTGATATCGGCTTTCCTCGCCAGCTAGCAGCTGTTAAGTACATCAACCCAATGAAGTGTGGATTTATATTATGTCCCTGTTGCTAGGTTAACCAATGCTATTATGATAAATTCAACTATAGCCGGCATAGTGGCACTTAACGTTTGGGCTGTGTAGTGTACAGTATACTGACTTCATTTTACAAGCAATACTAAGTATTTCCATTAAAATTACTCGTTAAGCCGGATTCACAGAATCAGTTAATATCTGCAATCACATTTTCGCACATATCACTTTACACATTTATTGATTTTAGAACTCGGGCTCAATGTTAATGAGAAATTTAAGGAAAAGCTTGGTATTACTTGCTAAATCAGCCATGAATAAAGTTTTATCTCAACACGTGCAAATAATTCCACCAGGACTAGACTTAGTAGACAGTAACCCACGGATACTGCACCATATATATATGTCAGTATATTTTAATGATAAATTCGGACGGTACTTATCCTAAAACATACATAACTGGAAGTAACGTAAAGACACGGAGCACATTATAATGTATGTATGAACTGGAAGTAACGTAAAGACACGGAGCACATTATAATGTATGTATGAACTGGAAGTAACGTAAAGACACGGAGCACATTATAATGTATGTATGAACTGGAAGTAACGTAAAGACATGGAGCACATTATAATGTATGTATGGACTGGAAGTAATGTAAAGACATGGAGCACATTATAATGTATGTATGAACTGGAAGTAATGTAAAGACACGGAGCACATTATAATGTATGTATGAACTGGAAGTAATGTAAAGACACGGAGCACATTATAATGTATGTATGAACTGGAAGTAACGTAAAGACATGGAGCACATTATAATGTATGTATGAACTGGAAGTAACGTAAAGACACGGAGCACATTATAATGTATGTATGAACTGGAAGTAACGTAAAGACACGGAGCACATTATAATGTATGTATGAACTGGAAGTAATGTAAAGACACGGAGCACATTATAATGTATGTATGAACTGGAAGTAACGTAAAGACATGGAGCACATTATAATGTATGTATGAACTGGAAGTAACGTAAAGACACGGAGCACATTATAATGTATGTATGGACTGGAAGTAATGTAAAGACACGGAGCACATTATAATGTATGTATGAACTGGAAGTAACGTAAAGACATGGAGCACATTATAATGTATGTATGGACTGGAAGTAATGTAAAGACACGGAGCACATTATAATGTATGTATGAACTGGAAGTAACGTAAAGACACGGAGCACATTATAATGTATGTATGAACTGGAAGTAACGTAAAGACATGGAGCACATTATAATGTATGTATGAACTGGAAGTAACGTAAAGACACGGAGCACATTATAATGTATGTATGAACTGGAAGTAACGTAAAGACACGGAGCACATTATAATGTATGTATGGACTGGAAGTAATGTAAAGACACGGAGCACATTATAATGTATGTATGAACTGGAAGTAACGTAAAGACATGGAGCACATTATAATGTATGTATGGACTGGAAGTAATGTAAAGACACGGAGCACATTATAATGTATGTATGAACTGGAAGTAATGTAAAGACACGGAGCACATTATAATGTATGTATGAACTGGAAGTAACGTAAAGACACGGAGCACATTATAATGTATGTATGAACTGGAAGTAACGTAAAGACACGGAGCACATTATAATGTATGTATGAACTGGAAGTAACGTAAAGACACGGAGCACATTATAATGTATGTATGGACTGGAAGTAATGTAAAGACACGGAGCACATTATAATGTATGTATGAACTGGAAGTAATGTAAAGACACGGAGCACATTATAATGTATGTATGAACTGGAAGTAACGTAAAGACACGGAGCACATTATAATGTATGTATGAACTGGAAGTAATGTAAAGACACGGAGCACATTATAATGTATGTATGAACTGGAAGTAACGTAAAGACATGGAGCACATTATAATGTATGTATGAACTGGAAGTAACGTAAAGACACGGAGCACATTATAATGTATGTATGAACTGGAAGTAACGTAAAGACACGGAGCACATTATAATGTATGTATGAACTGGAAGTAACGTAAAGACACGGAGCACATTATAATGTATGTATGAACTGGAAGTAACGTCAAGACACGGAGCACATTATAATGTATGTATGAACTGGAAGTAACGTAAAGACATGGAGCACATTATAATGTATGTATGAACTGGTCGAAACAGTGATATTCAGCACCATTCTAAGATTCACACTGAGCAACTGAAATGTTAGTATCAAGTAAGCAATAAAATGGTGCGCAACTGAAACACTTTCTGCGAATACATGAACATGTTAAACACAGAACAACGAACAAACCCATCACGTGATAGGACCCACACAAACTACTAGTGGCTATTTGAATTCATAAAACCTACCTTTCTTTGTGCACATTTTGTATAGTGACCGTTTCCATTCTCCCTTATTGTTAGGAGAAAACCCTGGATCTTTCTTGCTGCCTCACCTACGTCAAGTTGGCCAGCAATAAAGGGGGTTTTCACTATCTCCCCCTCCAACGTAACCACAACCGTTGGCATTTTTCTGATAGTGGGTGGCGATAGCGGTTTTAACTGTGGACAAATCAGCTCTTGAAGCATCATCACACGACAATGACCACAGCCAGCAAATCAAAGAACTCCAAGATAACCGACAATAAAGACATGATAACAAGGGTGTAATATGTCTACATTTGGGATACCACGCGCAAGTATGGAGGCCATATTGTAATAAGGACATAAATATACTAGAAAGAATACTAAGGAACACAACTAAAATAATGTTTGTAGTGAAACACGTCTAATGAAACATGGTTTGACAATCGTAGAGACGAGGGGGTTACGGGGAGATCAAATATGTTTTGTACACATTGAATGGGTATGAATGCACTGATATTTTTATCAGTTTAGAAACATTGATGGAATAAATGTCATAAAACATCATTAGTGAAGGAACGATGTAGATTAACTTTCGGAAAGTAGTCTTCTCACAAAAACCCACAAATGTTTGGAAGGAATTATCTGCTGATTGCATAAATGTTAGCAACGTGAATATGTTTAAGAATAAAATAGTATTAATGGAAAATTATTTCAGAAGGACAGTTACCCACATATACAGAAATGTTCGACTGTAAATGAACCATGCAATTACGTTTGCTTGCTAAAGGGCAATCTGATAAAATATTGCCCCGGTAAGACAATATAGGATTATGGTGCAAGGCAGGGGTTGGTGACTAAATTACAATTACCGTTTTGATCAGGTTTATTTCCAGTACAATTACACTTCAGTCATATTTTCTGCATTTGTGGTCACAGTGTGTCAATCTTGGCTATTTCTCTTACATGAGACAAGGTATCCATTGATTTATCGAAAATCTAACAATGTTTTCGTCGATGTTTATGCCCGCCCTTATCAAAGATCTGTTAATTGTATTTTAAAACATTGCAACTGTGCTAATACAATCATGAGATAGCATTGTCAATTCATTTATACATCTCTGTATGAATGAGATATATATTGTATACATGTCCAAGCGACACTGCTCATTTACTAATGCCATATAATGTCTTCTGGTTTTACTGCCTTCTGTACCACTAGTGTAATCCATCAAGTTCTACGTAAAATAACTGCCACTTTACAGTGCATTCACCAACTATTGTGGAGTCGAAGACAATGTATAACAAGTGTATTTAATGTGTGTGATGAGGCCATAATAAAAAAGATTTACATTTTGTAAAAACAGTAGTTGAACGTTCATGAAAATTGTCATAAAGTTGAAAGAATTAAATAATGAAATTTTCTTAATATACAACTACAAACGTCGATGTGAGTCGAACATTTCTAGTTGTGTATTAAAAAAATGTTGTTAGTTAAATAGTTGAACGTGTGTACTAAAATGAAACAATATATATTACAGCATCACAAGATTCTCACAGTGCACGCTTGAACATACAGTTTGTTGATAATATTGGAAAGCAATACAAGACATTTACATTTAGGACTGTCTCCGGCCCTTTTGCTGTGTCTTCCGATAATCCCTTTGGTAGCATCATCGCACTTTTGTCTGCGTTGTCATCTATGGACACCTCCATATCCTCTGACAACTCTTCAATATTTTGGTCCAACTCTGGCTGAAAGTGCATAATCCAAACTTAACATTTCAACATGTCTCATGTAAATGCTTCGCAAAATTTGTCAGCCATACAAGAATCTCTTGTCTGCGTAGCGTAGTAAGTTGTATAAATGTTTCATCAACCTAGTATTGCGGTTTGTTGGTGTAGCCACGATTGTGTGTGTGTGTGTGTGCGCGCGCGTGCGTGCGTGTGTGTGTATGCATGCATCTGTGTGTGCGTGAATATGGGTAGGTATTCATTGCATTACTTCGCAAATGAATGTGTATGTCATTAACAAAACAATAATACTGTGTTACAAGCGTCGTAATGAATGTACCGTAATCAATTTACAATAACAATGTGTTACAAGCATCATAATGAATGTACCGTTATCAATTTACAATTATCTGTTACATCATTACAACTCAATACCCTGTTGTTACTGCAACTTTTGTTTGAGTTGTGATCTTTAGCACTGCACAGACATTATTCATGTGCACCTGATTCCACTCGCTATGGACGACAACGTGGACACGACCTACCGACTCGACAGAAAGGGCTTCAGCCTTTCTCTTGAGACTTTTTCTAAATGCGGTCTGTATCGTTTTTGCCGCTCCGATCACCTGCGGGTCTCCAAGGTCGATCAGTGTTACACTCTTTGTCTTTAGATGAACGTGTCGCGACCGGTGAGAAGGTCGAATACCAAACACAATGCCGATTGAAGCAACGGTTGTAAAGGCAGACACTCAAGAAATGATTCAATGTACTTTCTGACATGAAGAAGATTCCTACGCTGACATAATATAAAATTAATAATAATAACATTTATCTGTATAGCATCTGATCAATACAGATTGCTCTCAGTTGCTTTACATATGTCAGTATAACTACTCGGAATTACGTTAAACTAAAAATAATCATGATAAATTGTTGACCATGAAAAAGTTACTACAATAGTCCTTCCAAAATTGTATGCATACACATTAAAAAAGTATAATTATATTATGTACATTAAATAGTAACATTTATAAATAAATAAATTAAAATTAAATAACGGCGCACTGTATACTGTTCATGCATGCATATGACAAAAACACTGCTTATCCGATAATAGAATTACGGCATATGCGGTACCACATTCATTGATGTGGTCTTTATAAGTTATGTCACTCACAGTATATTATCTCGCATGGTGGCGTATTTGTGATGTTAGGCTTATTTTACCCACCAGAAACACTCCGAAAGAACACAGTGACATTGGAAACTCTTCTGATTCCTAATGTTGCACCAAGATGGTGCAACGTGCATGCTTCTCTGTGTATTGGTAATTTGTTTTTATTTATAGTAGAAATAATAAATCTAATTTATGAACGTCATCCTGTGATTATATTACATCATGTAGAAAAGTAAGAGAACAAGATGGAATAAATAACAGGTGTTCACCAGATGAGGATTACAGTGGTTTCAAAACAGTGCAGCTGGCGTAGCACAAACAGAACAATACTGATAACAAAGTTGATGATATACACATCACTCATTTATGGTTTTTGTTTATATTTAAAACTAGAAACAACTAATGAGCAGAACTTTATTATGCTTGTCACAGTTGTGATGTCACAGTTAAAGTTTTCTTAGTAAAATTTGTAAAAGCAGAAATCACATCATTCTCCACTTCCACCAACACTCGTATCTGGGACTCTTCTCGCCAGGAGTGACCGCGGCATTTTAAAATTGTCGGAATGGCTGCATTTAACACAGCCCTGTTTCCCACCGTTCAAAGGCCGTTTTCATTGGCCACGTATTTTAGCATGTCAAGTTTCTTTGTACTATCACGTTACAGATGCACACAAGGTTGTTATGTTTGTGTGACATTCACAGTAGGTAATGAAAGAAAAACATTGCAACACTACAAACTAGTACAGTGCCTTGCAACTAACAACAAACCGTAAACACAACAGAAACAGTCTTATTTCTTCTAAAAACATGACAACTGTAACAATGACCAAACGATAACAACAAGGAAAGAAAGGTTGTAATTCTGTTAGACGCAGCGGGGCGACATAATCAACAAGAGAACACTAAATAAGTCTGTCACACCGGTTTGACTACTGAAGCATCAGAAGACATTGATAAGTCTGCTGTGTTATTCTTACTGACATCCTGCAAATGTATATCATACAAATACACGTTATGTACACACATGCACGCACACATACACCATATACACGTACACACACACACACACATACATACACGCATGAAACGTTGTGCCTTTTAATTTATCAATACAATATTTGTGTACAATATTCGTATTTTGGAGACAAGGTAGACATGTCGTCATCTTGAAAAGGTGTTCAACAATAACTAAGTCTGACTACATTCCCCATACTACGTTGATTCACATGAGGGCTTAGTGTTAATTTTGCCCCATAAATCGTAGGAATACGCAGACCTTCAATTGGAAGTTTACCAAAACCATTAATTTTTAATCACAATTTGATTACCAGGGTTGATTTAGCTACATTAGGTCAAGTACGAGTACTTCAAAACCTAAACTAATCAAGTTCAAGTACATTTCAGTCGGAATGATCAACAATTAATAATTATTCATGTGCCAACTCTGAACTATTTTGAAGATAAATAATATTAGTTGTAGATATAATATTAGTTATATATATAATATTAGTTATAGATATAATATTAGTTGTAGATATAATATTAGTTGTAGATATAATATTAGTTGTAGATATAATCAAGTTTTATTCAATGTTGTGCAGCTAAATAGTAGGTAATACAAATTATCTTGTATTCTACACATACGAACTATGTACTTGAAAAGTACTTGATATTTTAGCAAGTGCAAAAGACCAAGTAAAGTACTTTTCAAAAACAAAAGTATAAGTTCACGTACTGAATTAGTTGTACTTAAGTACAACTCCAAGTATTTGATCCCAACCCTGTTAATTACTACTTATAGAAAGATGACATGTTGCTGCTATGTATACAAGATCGCCAGGAAAATAGGATGTTATTGTTTACCTTCATATCATTAAATGATCAATATTGTTACGATATTGGCTTTATGAGTATTCGTATACTTCAAGGGGACATTGTTTTGACTAGGTAAAAAGTGCATCCCTTGGATAGCCCCATACACAAAAAGACGGTTTTCATAAATATTTGTACATCATGTTTAAGAAAGATTGTACCTACATTTGAACAGTTGTCTCACTACGCTATATGTTTTTCAAAGATTGTTGCAAGTTATATACTGATAGAGCATCCGTAAATGATTGATGGACAGTTTACGTAAAGTCGAACAATTGTAGAACACCCTCAATGTTTTGCAACTGATAAGAGCCTATCCATGGGAACTTTTAAAGAAATGAAGTGTTACTTTGAAGGGTCATAGATGAAGCCGTGAAAGTCTGGCGCTAGAGATGCAACAAATCTATGAGGAAATGGTTAACAAACATACTCGCATATCAGCCTGATTATGGTTAGAGTACGACATTATTAATTAATATTTATTAAAGCATTTTAATATTTCAATCAGCACCCAGTTTAGTGGATGAAGCCAAGAATACCCTTCTTGAAAACCCAAACCTGTTTGAACCTATATAAGTAGGAAATTATAACAGAAAAACTGACACATCATATTATCTGATATGTCCATTGTGTATTTGACCTTGGCCTATGACCTACCATATCAGTGAAATCTGATATTTTTTCTTTGGGTTGTTCATTTGGTAAGTCAGTTTGAATCACTTCACTTGATTGTGGCTGAGCTTCTGTTGCCTAGAAATTGCCAGGAATCTATCATTTGTGCATTTAAACAGGCAATATATGTATACTCATTCAACAATGCCCGACCATGCAATACACACAGTGAAACCTCGCTGTGCATCACACCAGTGCCACAACCACCTCGTAATCATGGGCACGCTAGCACAGTTCCAGATTAATTCCATTAGAATAAAGTATAAAAATTAATCCTGCTAATACAGCCACCTGCTTAATCAGGTCACTTTGGCCGAGTCCTGAGGGTGACCATGATAGAGAGATTCCACTGTACATCAAAGCAGTCCAATGTTTCAGACAAGGAACCAAATGTACCCTGGTAATGCAATGGTCATGTAAAAGACCAAAATATGAAACTGAGAAGATGCCTAAACACAAGCTTCCTTGTATGACCCCAGTTTAGAAGCCCTTTTTATATGTAGCAGTCCTTTCTGCATTTTTTTTTGTCGCCCCCATCCGCAATTACCCTGAAACTTGTATAATTTCATGAAAAGTGGACCAACCCCAGTCGGCATGCTGAGAGGTAATTCAATTTTCTCCCGATAAGGTTTCATTGTTGTTGATTATTAATTTGTTGCATACAAGCTTTCAAATGTATGTACCTGGTAGTTTCATACGTGGAAACTTAAAATAAAGTGCAAAATTAAACTTGGCCGCCACATAATCAACTTATAAATTCATTGAAATATTGTTGACATCTCTTACTCTCTCAAACAAACATGTCACAGACAAGTTGAGTTGGCTGAAGGCTCAATGTTGGCCCAGCAACCTACTCACCAAATTACCAGAGGAAACAATCAAAGTGAATTCTTTCAATCAATTAAACAAAAGCAAGCACTTTTTGTTAAACCGATTGCGGGTATCGCTTCACCTATTCGCACACTATATATCTGACCATGGACGAATTCAAGATGGGCCAAACCACTCATCAAAGTAGCTTTAACTTACAAGACATATTTTTGTATGCCTCTTCACCTACAGTTTCGACGATGAGACAACACATCGTGTATTATATTTACAATCTTCACAAATTCACAGAATATGTAAACAGTTTGAAGAGGGCCTTGGGCTACACTGTGCTAGACCTACCTCTTTCTTTTCTTCACTTGGTGGCTTATTTGGCAAGTCGACTGGTGGTGCAGTTTCAAGCAGCTGAGCTTCATTTGCCTATAAATTATTACATTTATATATCGCCATATATCTGGGACCAGCCGGTTTATAGGCATGTGTACACACAATATAAATTATATAAGGAATCATATGGTAAGAACAAATATGGTCGGTTTCATTTTATGTGCGTTTGCTTATTAGTTCAATCTTTGGTAAGCTCAGATTCCCACAGTGAGACCTCTTATAACCATACTGTGGTGAGAGCGGTTTTTATTGATTACAAATAGCTCTAAACCTCCTAGCCTCATTCCTTTTGGCTACTGTTGCTAGTCTGTTGACTACGAACAACTCCGTGCTGTTTCAAGTGATCGATCACTAGTTAGTTTGTGATAGAGCCTTAGATCCCCAGGTGTTCAGTCAATGTCACATCTTTTCAAGGTGATTTGAGAACGTCCTGAGATAGCGTATGGGTGACAAATGGGACGACCTCGCTAAGTACACAGTCTATTGTGACGGTGATGTTACTTGTTTGGTCATTGCAGATGATAGGAGACGAGCCTTGACCACAATAAATAGCAGCGACACCTGCCCGTAGTTGAGAACAAGCAATATGTCCGTTATGGTCAGGTTATCGCAATGGTCAGGTAGTGGACAAACTGTCTGTTGCAGACAGGTTATTGTCCTGGACATGTGCTTGCTAAGGCAAGTTTCACTGTACTGTCTTTTATATTATGAGCTGTTGTGTGCGTTTGTCAACGTAGCTTCACCAGGGATGAGTATTGACCAAAACAATCTTTGGCTGATGAGTCTTGAGACGTAACTGTCGTACAACTAAATGCTAACTATCTTACGAGAGAATGACTGTGTAGATGGAATGATGTAAGTAAGACATCCAGGATGATTGCGTGAGAGATGAGGGATGAGTTTTGAACTATGGAATCTTTGACTGATGATTCTTCAGACTTAACTGTCTTATAGCTAAACAATAACTATCTTACGAGAGAATGACTGAGTAGATGGAGTGATGTAAGTAAGACATCCAAAAAGACAGCAAACACCTGCTAGCAGCGAACTATATGTCAGTGTGTCTTACGTGTGTGTGAGTGTTATACCATAAAGATGTTTTAACTACGTGCTTACTCGTATATACATCGACTCATTTGAGAGGCCAAAATGATCGAGCGTGCCGATTTCCTGGATGGTTAGTTTGCATTTACTGGAATGACTCGAGTGCTGAAACGTTATTACACGATATATAATACACACTATGAACAGAGGCTCATCAAGTCCAAGGAATCATGCAATTGCAAAACCAGTGTATGATGCGAAATTTGTTAACAGATGGGATGCAATGAGCATGTTTTCAATATTACAGTGCTGGCATTGGAACATAGTGAATACTGGGGGGGGGGGAGCAACCGAGAAAGCAAAGGTTGAATAAGTTGTCTTAACGCTAGGAACATTCCACATCCTAACAAGGCAGGCAAAACACCCAGCACCATGTAGTGTGCATCTAGCTACATTTGATCTTCCCACTGATGTAACCTTGTACTGCTGTAAACTGGCTCTTCTGCAAGTGGGACTGTGTATTGCCTTATCATCGATTGATCTGTGTGCAGATCGGTTCATTTTGGCTCTACGCAAAGTATCCTGGATAAAACTGTGTTCATATGCACAGTGCAAAATTCAATTTAACCAAACAGGAACTAGAATAAATGTGATCACTATGGTCAAAGTGACAACAAAATGACCAAGTCAATGACCTACAAGACCAAGTCAAGTTATTTTGTATGGAAAAACATTTTGTCTAGTCAACCATCCAAGATATTACCATTTCATCTAGTAAACCATCACTGAAGTATTACCATTTGGTCTGGTCAATCATCCAAGGTATTACTGTCTAGTCAATGACCAATTTATTTTAATCCTCAACCATTTTTTAATGAAATAACCAAGATGTATTTTATTCTCTGGCATCTGTCCCTGGCCGCTGCATTTAGCAGCTGTTGTATACAGCAAACATAACATGTGGTGTACACACTGGCTTATTACTCCTCTGAATATTGCACGGCTAGATGTATAAACCTATTATTGGGATGACAATACCATCATTTCAGCATTATCCTCTAAATGTTCGCTTGTCGCTTCCTGCATCTGGAAACATTGTCAGTAACACAAGTTGAATGCCACATTGCTAGTTTACTTAAATATGCCATTAGCAGAAATTCGACAGGACTTCACGTGGATAAATCTGTATTGCCAACCTATGAAACAAATCTGATAATCTGATAGCAATATGGAATAAAAATATCAGAAACAGGTATGTTATAAGTTAGAAATAAAATAGTACCTTTCTGTCTGGGCAACCACGCAATGTATTACCATTTGGTGCAGTAAACCATACAAAGTATTTACCATTTGGTCCTGTAAAAAATCCAATGTATTACATTTTGGTTTAGTCAACCATCCAACATATTACCATTAAGTTTTGGTCTACTGAACGAACCATCCATGGTTCTATCATTTCATCAGTTCAACCAACCGAGGTATTACTGTTTAGTCCAGTCAATCAATCATTCAATGTATTACCACTTGGTATAGTCAACCATCCAAAGTATTACCATTTGGTCTAATCTACCATCCAATGTCTTACCGTTTGGCCTGGTCAACCATCCAAGGTATTACCATTTTGGTCAGTAGTCAATCAAAGTATTACCATTTGGTCTGGTCAACCATCCAAGGTATTATCATTTGATCAATTATCCAATTTGTTTCCACTTTTAACTTTTTTGGTATCAAATAACTAAGATGTCTTTTATATTGTGACATATGTCCTTGACCTCTGTATTCAGCAGTCATATCGGGCACACACCATGCATTGTGTACCAACTGGCTTCTTACTCATCTGAGTACGATCGCATGGTATTGTCTAACCTCATTACCAGGATAACGTACCGTAATAACAGACTCTTCTGATACAGGCTCATGTTCATCATCCTCTCCCTGGAAACATTTTCAGTAACATCAATTCAATGTCTTTCAATGGCTATTTCTCTCTGCTAGACCTGTTGTGAGAAAACACGATAATGATCTATAAACCAATTATTCAATATCATCATACCTTTGCAGGAAGTGTCTACATGAAAAATACTTGACATACATATGTTCAAACTGGCAAAATAACTTATCCACATTATTGTAGAAACGCACGTTCTATACAATCTTCGAAAAGTTGCAAATATCCAAACAACAAATTCAAAGTTGAAATAACTTTTGTCCATTAATAACTTGCTGGCTATGATGATACGTACAGGATGATCTTTTCACTGTTAATTCAACAGATTAATGTAAACAAACATATTAGTAATGTTACATCAACCAAAAGAACAGTAACAAGTGTTTACCATGCTCCAAAACGGAATCTGTTGAATGTCTTAATATAATTATTGCAAGTTGCACAAGTACACTTAAAAGTGTTCCTACAACGCACGCATTACTCCTCGCTTTTTATTTGTCACAAAAGCTATAATCTGGAGCAAAAATCCAATAAGTGCATTTAAAACATTCCGTAGGCATTTTTAGTAGAACATACTAACAAACCTTTTAAGAATAATTTGGGTGTGCTGAATAAAAAAATCCAAGTTCGCAATCTGTGGGAGGGGTCCATGACCTCCTAAATTTGGACAAACACAAAATGGCGTCCGATTAAAACCCGAATATAAAACAACTTCAAATTAGCATAATATTGATCACGTAATAAAACTAACCCATTTTTGTAATATGTGGGAGGTGTCCTTGACCTTCTAAATTTGGACAAACACAAAATGGCGTCCAATTAAAACCCGAATGTAAAACAACTTCTAATTAGCATAATATTGATCATGTAATAAAACTAACCCATTATGATAACATAAGGGAAGGGTCCATGATCCCCTAAATTGTAGATACAAAACTATGTCAGTTTTATATCCGAAAAAAAAATAGATCAATGCCCTTCTAATTGATGTAATAATATCATAATATCTTGCATACCAGAAGTTACTTCTCAGTCTCGTGCAGAAGAACAACTGAAACAAGACATGTTTCCTGGCTGTGAAAATGATACAGAAGTCGTGAACTCACTCCTACTCAAGACTGGAATTGATGTCGACATTGTGCAGGAATCCTGCAGAGTTCCGATTCAACATGTTGAAACAGCTACACTAGATAAGATAAGATGGACATGTTACGTCTAGTTTTGACTACAACCGAACACTTGGTGAGAAATGTGTCTGTAACAGAACTATTTGGCTCAAGTGACCACAACATTGTAGAATGTATGATTGTATGCAGGACTGAACACACTGACTATGTAGACATGGAGGAATATCTAAAACAACTTGAACTCAAGAGTAAACTAAGTAGAGACAATTGTTCAACAGAAGAAGCATGGACAATACAGAAAGGTGCTATAGAGGAGGCGGGGAGTAAGTTTGTTCAACAGAAGAAGCATGGACAATACCGAAAGGTGCTATAGAGGAGATGGTGAGTAAGTTTGTTCAACAGAAGAAGCATGGACAATACAGGAAGATGCTATAGAGGAGGTGGTGAGTAAGTTTGTTCAACAGAAGAAGCATGGACAATACAGGAAGATGCTATAGAGGAGGTGGTGAGTAAGTTTGTTCAACAGAAGAAGCATGGACAATACAGAAAGGTGCTATAGAGGAGGTGGTGAGTAAGTTTGTTCAACAGAAGAAGCATGGACAATACAGAAAGGTGCTATAGAGGAGGTGGTGAGTAAGTTTGTTCAACAGAAGAAGCATGGACAATACAGAAAGATGCTATAGAGGAGGTGGTGAGTAAGTATGTTCAACAGAAGAAGCATGGACAATACAGAAAGGTGCTACAGAGGAGGTGGTGAGTAAGTTTGTTCAACAGAAGAAGCATGAACAATACAGGAAGATGCTATAGAGGAGGTGGTGAGTAAGTTTGTTCAACACAAGAAGCACGGACAATGCAGAAAGGTGCTATAGAGGAGGTGGTGAGTAAGTTTGTTCAACAGAAGAAGCATGGACAATACTGGAAGATGCTATAGAGCAGGTGGTGAGTAAGTTTGTTCAACAGAAGAAGCATGGACAATACAGAAAGGTGCTATAGAGGAGGTGGTAAGTTTGTTCAACAGAAGAAGCATGGACAATACAGGAAGATGCTATAGAGGAGGTGGTGAGTAAGTTTGTTCAACAGAAGAAGCATGGACAATACAGAAAGGTGCTATAGAGGAGGTGGTGAGTTTGTTCAACAGAAGAAGCATGGACAATACAGAAAGATGCTATAGAGGAGGTGGTGAGTAAGTTTGTTCCAAAAAAAGACAGGAGGAATAGAAGCAACAAGCCATTATATTGAGAGAAGGAGATTTACAGAGCTAGGGGAAACAGACTGAGATGGTGGAACAGATACAGAGAATCAAAGATTCACCAAGACTAAATAACGTTCAAGACAGCAGAATGCAAAGCATCAAGACAAGTCCACAAAGTAAAGAGGATAACATGAAACAAGATCCAAAATTCTTCTAAAGTGAAAGAAATGGTAGGACCGAAAGAAGATGAACAAGGAAACATAGTTATCAATGATAATCTCAAGACACCAACAACATTCAACAATCATTTTGCACGACAGGAGAATCTGGACAGTATTCCTGATCCAGTTAAGATGTTTCAAGGAAATAGCGAAGAGGAATTAAAAAAATGTCACTTTTGAGATGAACGTGTGTAATAAACTCAAGAAACTAAACATATCCAAATCTCCGGGAACAGATCAGATATTCACAATTAAATTAACCTCACAAGTATGCAAGGTGATGGAGTACTTCATTCTAGATTCCATGTCTGAACATCTCAAACAACATAAGCTGATTCTAGATTCACAACATGGTTTTAGACCAAAAGGAAGCTGTCTTAGTAATCTGCTAATGTTTCTAGAGGAAGTCACTTCTTACATCCAGTAAATGTAATCTACTTACATTTCAGCAAAGCGTTTGATACGGTCCCTCATCGCAGAATCATCTCTAAACTAACCACTCATGGCATCCCTGGCAAGACCAACAGATGGATTGACAGCTGGCTAACAGGCAGAAGACAACCAGTGTGCATAAATGGGGCAGAGTCAGATTGGTAAAAAGTTATCAGTGACGGGCCGCAGGGATGAATACTTGGTCCAATGTTATTTGTAATCTTTATAAATGACATTGACTCATCTGAAGTAAACTCCTAGTTAAAGTTTGCTGATGACACGAAAGCATTAAGGCATGTACCTGAAGCGGGATGTGCTTACACTCTCCAGGAAGATCTCCATTCTATGTATTAATGAAGTCAGGATTGGCAGCAGTTGTTCAACCTCATATCAAATGTAAACGCCTACACATCGGATACAACAACCTGAATTACGACTATTATCTGGGAGATGAACATATAGAATCGATAGACATGGAGAAAGACCTGCAGTATATATACATCAATCACTGAAAGCAAAGGACCTAGTTAACTTCATAGTCAAGAAAGCAAATCAAATACTAGGGACAATTCGTAGGACGTACATTGACAAAAGCATGAAAACATGTAAAACCTGTACATGACCTTGGTCTGACCAATCATTGAAAATTGTCAACAGGCATGGTGCCCACATCTCCAGAGAGATACAGAGAAACTTGAAAGTGTACAGGGGAGGGCCACGAAGATGATCACCAACATCTCAAAGTTACCATATTATCAAAGACTTCAAAAGTGTGGCCTCATGTCCCTACAAGATAGGAGGTAAGGAAGGGTATGATTGAAGTATACAAGATTATGAATGTATTTACCGACATAGACCAGGAAAGACTGTGAACTAAACAACACCCCTCATCCAGGAAGACACAATAAGACAACAGTATGACATCATAGCCGACTGGATGCATGTAACCCACGACAAATGTAACAACACCGCACAGCAAGACGTCCCACTAACACCACACATCAAGACGTCCCACTAACACCGCACATCAAGACGTCCCACTAACACCGCACATCAAGACGTCCCACTAACACCGCACGTCAAGACGTCCCATTAACACCACACGTCAAGACGTCCCACTAACGCCACACGTCAAGACGTCCCACTAACTCCGCACATCAAGACGTCCCACTAACACCACACGTCAAGACGTCCCACTAACACCGCACGTCAAGACGTCCCACTAACACCGCACGTCAAGACGTCCCACTAACACCGCACGTCAAGACGTCCCACTAACACCACACGTCAAGACGTCCCACTAACACCGCACGTCAAGACGTCCCACTAACACCGCACGTCAAGACGTCCCACTAACACCACACGCCAAGACGTCCCACTAACACCACACGTCAAGACGTCCCACTAACACCACACGTCAAGACTTCCCACTAACACCACACGTCAAGACGTCCCACTAACACCACACGTCAGACGTCCCACTAACACCACACGCCAAGACTTCCCACTAACACCACACATCAAGACGTCCCACTAACACCACACACCAAGACGTCCCACTAATACCACACATCAAGATGTCCCACTAACACCACACATCAAGACGTCTCACTAACACCGCACATCAAGACGTCCCACTAACACCGCACGTCAAGACGTCCCACTAACACCGCACGTCAAGACGTCCCACTAACACCGCACGTCAAGACGTCCCACTAACACCACACGTCAAGACGTCCCACTAACACCACACGTCAAGACGTCCCACTAACACCACACACCAAGACGTCCCACTAACACCACACAGCAAGACGTCCCACTAACACCACACATCAAGACGTCCCACTAACACCGCACATCAAGACGTCCCACTAACACCGTACGTCAAGACGTCCCACTAACACCGCACGTCAAGACGTCCCACTAACACCGCACGTCAAGACGTCCCACTAACACCACACGTCAAGACGTCCCACTAACACCACATCAAGACGTCCCACTAACACCACACGTCAAGACGTCCCACTAACACCATACGTCAAGACGTCCCACTAACACCGCACGTCAAGACGTCCCACTAACACCGCACATCAAGACGTCCCACTAACACCACACGTCAAGATGTCCCACTAACACCGCACATCAAGATGTCCCACTAACACCACACGTCAAGACGTCCCACTAACTGGTAAAATGTGGATCCAAGCCCATTGCGTCCATCCAGAACTTCCAGACATAACCTTCTAGGGGGGAAACTGGAATCTGGAGACCTGTGAATGCACCTGGTAACTCTCCCCGCTATGCCAGATGCCTGTAATGTGACAGTGTCATGGAGTTGTACCAAACAGTGTGTCAACGACAAATGTAGCTGTTGAAAGTCAAGACTGTCATGTGCCGGTCAATGCAAGTGCACAAGTTGTCGAAACACAAAAAACTGATGATGGCTGTAGATGCAGTTGATTCAGACTCATAGAACTGGACATAATTAGACATTCATTTATCACACAAGTTTGTAGAAACAATAAGGCAGATGTGATGTTCTGTACTCTCTCCGAATGTGCACGCATTGCAGTATACTTTAATGTACATTGCTATCCTTGTCTTTAAGGAAATGTTGTGCTGCTAGACGAACAAACCATGTCGTTAAACACCAGTAGATATCCTAAGGCCATTATACTGATAATTCTAACTTCAAATACAATCAGCTGTTAACAGTTCAGAATACAATATCGTATACTGCATTTTACAGTGTTAAACTAGTATGTTTAGGTAATTTCTTAGTAATAACTAAAGCATGTTACAATCTTTTTTACATGTCTTTGATATTTTATTAATTTATTATTCTGTATAACTATTTTCTTGTATTTCATTGTTGTGATCAGTGATTAGAGTTGTGTAAAACGTTACTGGTGGTATGAACGTCAATGATCTTTCAGTTTTAGTGCAGGTCTCCATAGATCACTTTACATTTATTCACACTTGTTCTAAATCTTAATAATATTTAAATATGTATTTAATTTAAATAGTGTTCTTAATATATAATTAAAATATTCTTTATATTTATCTATCTCACTCCATTAGGGGAAATGTTTTATTATTGTCAGATCAGGCATAATCAGTATTACGTTAGTCAGAACGGCATTTATATATTTTTGTTTTCGGGCGTAAAACTAATGTAGTCATGGACCCCTCCGATATATTGCGAACATTGGTTGGTTTTATCATGTGATCAACATTATGCTAATTAGAAGGTTGTTGGTTTATATTCGGGGGTTAATCTGTCGTCATTTTGTGTTTTCTTAAATTTAGGGTCCCGCAGATTGCCAACTTGGATTTTTGGATTCAGCACACACAAATTACCCTGAAAATGTTTGTTGGCATATTCTACTAAGAAACGCTTAGAGGGTTAACTTGTTTTATAAATTCTCTCCTGACTACTACAATCACAGCAGCACTGGTGTGTTACTACAAGGGTTCATCAGTGGTGTGTTACTACAAGGGTTCACCAGTGGTGTGTTACTACAAGGGTTCACCAGTGGTGTGTTACTACAAGGGTTCACCAGTGGTGTGTTACTACAAGGGTTCACCAGTGGTGTGTTACTACAAGGGTTCACCAGTGGTGTGTTACTACAAGGGTTCATCACTGGTGTGTTACTACAAGGGTTCACCAGTGGTGTGTTACTACAAGGGTTCACCAGTGGTGTGTTACTACAAGGGTTCACCAGTGGTGTGTTACTACAAGGGTTCACCAGTGGTGCGTTACTACAAGGGTTCACCAGTGGTGCGTTACTACAAGGGTTCACCAGTGGTGCGTTACTACAAGGGTTCACCAGTGGTGTGTTACTACAAGGGTTCACCAGTGGTGTGTTACTACAAGGGTTCACCAGTGGTGTGTTACTACAAGGGTTCACCAGTGGTGCGTTACTACAAGGGTTCACCAGTGGTGTGTTACTACAAGGGTTCATCAGTGGTGTGTTACTACAAGGGTTCACCAGTGGTGCGTTACTACAAGGGTTCACCAGTGGTGCGTTACTACAAGGGTTCACCAGTGGTGTGTTACTACAAGGGTTCACCAGTGGTGCATTACTACAAGGGTTCACCAGTGATGTGTTACTACAAGGGTTCACCAGTGGTGTGTTACTACAAGGGTTCACCAGTGGTGTGTTACTACAAGGGTTCACCAGTGGTGTGTTACTACAAGGGTTCACCAGTGGTGTGTTACTACAAGGATTCATCACTGGTGTGTTACTACAAGGGTTCACCAGTGGTGTGTTACTACAAGGGTTCACCAGTGGTGCGTTACTACAAGGGTTCACCATTGGTGCGTTACTACAAGGGTTCACCAGTGGTGCGTTACTACAAGGGTTCACCAGTGGTGTGTTACTACAAGGGTTCACCAGTGGTGCGTTACTACAAGGGTTCACCAGTGGTGCGTTACTACAAGGGTTCATCAGTGGTGCATTACTACAAGGGTTCATCAGTGGTGCGTTACTACAAGGGTTCATCAGTGGTGCGTTACTACAAGGGTTCATCAGTGGTGCGTTACTACAAGGGTTCACCAGTGGTGTTACTACAAGGGTTCACCAGTGGTGCGTTACTACAAGGGTTCGCCAGTGGTGTGTTACTACAAGGGTTCGCCAGTGGTGTGTTACTACAAGGGTTCGCCAGTGGTGCGTTACTACAAGGGTTCACCAGTGGTGCGTTACTACAAGGGTTCACCAGTGGTGTGTTACTACAAGGGTTCACCAGTGGTGCGTTACTACAAGGGTTCAACAGTGGTGTGTTACTACAAGGGTTCACCAGTGGTGTGTTACTACAAGGGTTCACCAGTGGTGTGTTTCTACAAGGGTTCTCCAGTGGTGTGTTACTACAAGGGTTCATCACTGGTGTGTTACTACAAGGGTTCTCCAGTGGTGTGTTACTACAAGGATTCATCACTGGTGTGTTACTACAAGGGTTCTCCAGTGGTGTGTTACTACAAGGGTTCATCACTGGTGTGTTACTACAAGGGTTCTCCAGTGGTGTGTTACTACAAGGGTTCTCCAGTGGTGTGTTACTACAAGGGTTCATCACTGGTGTGTTACTACAAGGGTTCTCCAGTGGTGTGTTACTACAAGGGTTCATCACTGGTGTGTTACTACAAGGGTTCTCCAGTGGTGTGTTACTACAAGGGTTCTCCAGTGGTGTGTTACTACAAGGGTTCATCACTGGTGTGTTACTACAAGGGTTCTCCAGTGGTGTGTTACTACAAGGGTTCATCACTGGTGTGTTACTACAAGGGTTCTCCAGTGGTGTGTTACTACAAGGGTTCTCCAGTGGTGTGTTACTACAAGGGTTCTCCAGTGGTGTGTTACTACAAGGGTTCATCATTAGTCTTTTCTCCTCTGCTTCTCTCGAACATATCATATGTTCTTCAGCCAAGGGCTTAAATGAATAGTTTCATGAGCTGGTCTAGAAACAAAACTAAATAACCCCATCAATTACAAATTGTTTGCTATCTGTGGCACATTTAGGGGCCCTGTTGACAATAGTATGGTAATATTTTTTCCTACGTAACATGTTCCACCACTAAAGTTTGGCAAACTAATGGTTGACAAAGCTAGGTTCTGTTTTAGAACCACTTTGAATATCTTGGACACACTGAAGTTTGAGTTTGTGTCAATAAATGTGTCTAATGCCATACAATACATACATGACATATGATTGACCAGATCTGCCAGGGGAATGTGTCTCCCACCGACCAAGGCTTAGACCATCGGACTAGTTAGTTAGGCAAGTGCCGACTCCAGACTATAAGTCCCTGTGAGCTATCATGGTGCTGACTCACATTAATTACAAATTATTATAATACACGAGTCATTTTAAAACAACATGTTTGGCTGACAAGAAATTACCATCCCATTTGGAAGGATTTTCTCTTATACGATGAAGTAAAATAGACAATGACAACATATGATGTCAATTCCTTGAAACTTACAAATACCTAAATTCAATCACGATGAGATACGAGATCGAGATGATACAAAGATGAAACCTTTTGCACAAATATCTAAACAGGTATTACAGTATTCCTCATAACAGTTGTCATTAAACATAAATATCCTCATCATAAAAATGTTGAGCACATCTGTTTATATATATGCAAAATAAAATCCAACATCCATAAGATTATTGGGGCACTGGGCCAGCATGTGGCGAAGTGCACTCTGCCTTGTGTCATGTGACCACCAATGGAACAATTTATCATAATTAATTTGTATATCTAGCATCAGCTACTTGATACTTACACAAAACTATGCACAGCAGTGATGTCATCATTTCCATACTGCCATATGTTTATGCAACTTATGTAATACCCAACCTCTATCATTGCGACTTGAATTTGAATACAATAAAAACCATTTTTGGGAAGCACTTATTAGTCGGTGCATGCATTGCAATGGAGCTCAAATATGGATACATTTTGAACATAGAATCTGGGAAATAAAGGTACAAGCTGAAAGTCTAATCCTTATTATTACACAATCAAATGATATCTCATATGAACTACACATTATATAACATCTTGATAGCACCATTGTTTGCTAATTAATCTCAATTGTGTATATAACTGATATATGTTTAATTTGAATGTTTCAAATCCACTATTACGTCTATATCACAGGCTAGGTGACAAGAAAGTGCATCTTATAACAGGATGAATGTAGGTATACTGGAACAGATACAGTGTATCAATGAATGTAGGTATATTGGAACCGATACAGTGTATCAATGAATGTAGGTATACTGGAACAGATACAGTGTATCAATGAATGTAGGGTATACTGGAACAGATACAGTGTATCAATGAATGTAGGTATATTGGAACCGATACAGTGTATCAATGAATGTAGGTATACTGGAACAATTAATTTGTACTGAACTGTCTTACAACTAAACACATAACTGTCTTATAATAGAATGACTGAGTAGATGGAGTGATGTAAGCATTGATTTTTATGGGAAACTGGTGGGAGTCTAGTAGTCTCCAACTCTGCTCATAACTGGGAATGTGCAGAAGAATTTGGGAGTCTGTACTATTTCAAGAAATCAACTACTAACTATAACAAATTAAGCCCAAATAATGCTCTATTTATTTAATCGTCTCTCAGCCTTTTTGAAGCAACATTTTTTTGCTTTTCTTCAGCCGCCGTTTCCTGAACTTTTCTCCACCTTTCAAGTACCTTAACATATTTGCCATATTTAATCACGAGTCTCGTTCATCTGCAATATATATCTTATGTACTGCGCTCCAATCTCCCGTGCCGGTATTCTAGTTCCAGTTCTTTCCAGCGCTCAGCAATGTTCTATTAATTGACTACCGGGTAGTCTGTATATGGTCGATTCCCACAAAATGTTGACAAATGGTGTTCCGGGGGGGGGCAAAAATAAACATATGTGTATAAAGTTGTGATTTCTGTAGTACGAAAAGAACATATTGAGGTAATCGGAGAATAAGATTGGGCTAGTTAAATCCTGAAATTGAGTATTTGACAGCTAATAGAAATAGCAAGTGTTTAAGTTCTGAAACCATACGTCTGCACACAAGTCCCTCTACTTGGAAACTGCTACAACTATTTCATCTCACATTTACATGTAAAATTTAATTTTCAATGTATGTATAACACTTTGTGTTTTAAATTCAGTAAGAAATATGTTTCGGACTTCTTTTTTCATTTAAGGGGGAGCTTTGAAGTATTTTGCGCTCTCTCAGACTTAATGTTTTAAAAAGGTGACTTTCTGTTACATATTACCACTACAAGGGGAATGCATGTTTTATCTTTAAAATACATTCATGACAAGGTATACACATTGAGCTTTTCAACAGGGTTTACCTTACTGACACTGATTTATAACTATCAATTTGTAGACAGTTTAGAATTTGCAGGTGTACGATTTCATATAATACACTTTTCAGTACAATGGAGTAAATTACTGGCGAGACCATTGGACAACTCTAACTTGTTCTAAGAACGTTTTGGTATATATCCGACAGTCTAAATTGATTATGTTAATGGTATGTAGTTGATTCTGTCCTATTCTTATTATTCTAATTAAGAAAACGCCGGAGACGTACGGTTTCATGAACCTCCTCTTATAATGTGTATTGTGTATTAACTGTCAAAAGGTCGTGATGTAAGTATCTAAATTGGTTGTACAAAGGTTACAGATACCAAGCGTTGATGTTACTTCATATACTTTGCAAAAATATTGAGGTGTTGGCTAAGAAACTGTCGTACGGTTTCATGCATATGTAGTTTCAGTAGAATAGAGTATTTTTTCTTATTTGACCACTTTTTACTTAAACTTTGTCTACGTACATACCCGAGTGTAAAGCCATTCCTGTGAGTGTCCCATATATGTGTTTCTCAATCATTCTTATCATGTTATTAATATACTGAACAACAAAACATGAATACAATGTTTTCATAACGTTATTTATTTAAAGTCTAACCGACCACTTTTGTAATTTGTTCAAAGGTAATTTTAAGAACAATTAATGATACTTGAACTGAATGTTCCAAAAGCACCACTGCTCTCTCATCCTTCTCTTGAACCACCTCTCTGTCGTCCCTCTCCTCCACCACCTGTCTCTCTAACCTTTCCACCACCACTTGTGTCTCCCTTCTCCTCCACCACCTGTCTCTCGACCCTTTCCACCACCACTTGTGTCTCCCCTCTCCTCCACCGCCTGTCTCTCTTCCCTTTCCACCACCACTTGTGTCTCACTTCTCCTCCACCACCTGTCTCTCGACCCTTTCTACCACCACTTGTGTCTCCCCTCTCCTCCACCGCCTGTCTCTCGACCCTTTCCACCACCACATGTCTGTCACCCCTCTCCTCCACCACCTGTCTCTCTACCCTTTCCACCACCACTTGTGTCTCCCTTCTCCTCCACCACCTGTCTCTCGACCCTTTCCACCACCACATGTCTGTCACCCCTCTCCTCCACCACCTATCTCTCTACCCTTTCCACCACCACATGTCTGTCACCCCTCTCCTCCACCATCTGTCTCTCTACCCTTTCCACCACCACTTGTGTCTCCCTTCTCCTCCACCACCTGTCTCTCGACCCTTTCCACCACCACATGTCTGTCACCCCTCTCCTCCACCATCTGTCTCTCTACCCTTTCCACCACCACTTGTGTCTCCCTTCTCCTCCACCACCTGTCTCTCGACCCTTTCCACCACCACATGTCTGTCACCCCTCTCCTCCACCATCTATCTCTCTACCCTTTCCACCACCACATGTCTGTCACCCCTCTCCTCCATCATCTGTCTCTCTACCCTTTCCACCACCACTTGTGTCTCCCTTCTCCTCCACCACCTGTCTCTCGACCCTTTCCACCACCACATGTCTGTCACCCCTCTCCTCCACCATCTGTCTCTCTACCCTTTCCACCACCACTTGTGTCTCCCCTCTCCCTCACCACCTGTCTCTCTACCCTTTCCACCACCACTTGTGTCTCCCCTCTCCCTCACCACCTGTCTCTCGACCCTTTCCACCACCACTTGTGTCTCCCTTCTCCTCCACCACCTGCCTCTCTACCCTTTCCACCACCACCTACATGTCACCCATCTCCTCCTCCCCCTCTCCAGCGCCAGTCGCGTGCTCTCCCAACCAGAACATGTTGGATGGAACAATCCGTCCTTCGTGTAGCAGCAATCCTTGAAGCAGGAAGTACTGCAGATTTTTACGACTGGGCCCGGGACCACAATAGCACGGGCAGACATTATGCCACGGACTTCTGGAACATTCCATATTTCGATCTCATCCTTGAATCCTCGATGACTTTGAGGGTTATCTCCAGGAGGGTCAAGGTTGTGTTACTTGCACGAATTTGTGTGGCAGAACTCTTAGCTCGTGGTGATTACTCTTCCAGCCTTCACCAGGTTGTCAGTCTTCCTGTTTATGCCACCACCCACTCCGTCACAAGGTGCTTTCCCGTGGCTAGCCTCCAGCCAGGTCCACGAAGCACTAAGACCGAACAGTGATGGAAATTTTGCTACTAGGGCACATATTGTGCGGTTCCGGTACGGCGAAGTTGGTGAGTCTGTGATGAAGTGCAGAATCGACAGTTCCACAAGGATTTCATTGACTTCCTTCAACAGTATGAGCAGTGACACTTATAATCTACACGTGTGTTACGTATACAAAGCTCGATGTCCTGCTTGAAGTGTACCACCATTGGGTGAATGGTCACCTGGGACTTGACATAGTACACTGCCGTTATTTCGTCCTGGTACATGTATCTGTACACACAATTTTCAGCATAGTCCATCTGGACCGCTGCCTCCATCTTTTCCGCCATGGACTGCTTCAAGATGCGGATCTGGTGATATTGGATGGTCACCCGATGGCAGTGTTCACAGAACTCGGCCATGCCGGATATGAGTTGGTCTGTGAAGTCTCTTGTACTTTGTACAACTTGGGTCAGTCTCACCTTCTTGAAGATTCTGCCCTTGTGTCCAAGTACTCCAACCTATTGGGTTTGTCAGGTTTGGTACCGAACTTCTGTTTTCGCTTGGCGTCATCTGATTCCCGAAAATAACAATAAATGGGGTGGCCAATGAACCAACTGACAGTTAGAGCTGACGTACGGTTTCGGGAGACATACGGTTGCAAAGACCAGTAAAAACGAAATAAATCAAAGGGAAATGTATCTATAACTTACAATTTTGTCATATAGTTACCTTATTATGTGTTATTTATGACCAATTAATATTTATTACTAATCTACAAATCTCTACTTACAATGCGTATTCAAACTTGCGGCGTATGGTTTCATAAAAAACTTCCCCAAGTCGGTTTAGTCGCTCAACACAATTTATTAGCCAACACTTTTGGTTTAAAACAGTACAGGACCTATGTATCCAGCTGTGGCATCAAGTTGAGTGTGAAATCTGTGTTATTTAATGAACTGTTGTACTGCATTTTCCTATATGAATGACTGCAGACAGACGGTTTCAGAAAAGTTCCTCAACATGAAAATAATCAGGAAAAATCAGGGATTTGACCTGAAGTTTAAATTTGTTGATCAATAATGCCTGAGACATCAACCTTCATAGCCAAATATTAAATGTACACCTTGCATATGTTGTTCAAATAATACAATGCGTTTCAAAGTACTGATGGCATATATTTCACCAAAATAGAGCAGAAATTACCCATTTTTGGAGGACAGTACACAGAGATTCCATGGTACATATACAAAAGTAGGGTTCCCCAGAAAGCCCCAACGAGGACGCATGCGTACAGCATCATTCCAGCCTTTAAAAGAGTTATAGCCCTGGAACCTGTTTGTCAACGTTTTGTGGGAATCGACCATATATTGTGGTTACAATTATGAGGTCTCTTTCAACTAGTCAGCCTTTTTAAGAACATTATCACCAAACCGACCTTTCTGGGCTGTCACTAAGGATGGTCACTGCCGGAGTGCATGTCATCCGACATTAACGTGATCTCCGAGTCACGAGGGATACACAGTCCCCAATGTTGAGATTCTGGTTTTTACACCAAATATCATGCCTGTCTGGTCCGGGTTTAGAACTCAGAGCGGTGGCATGCCAGGTGGATGTGCTAACCACTAGACTAGCCATGCTCTCCTATTTTGACCAATCACAAGCGAACACCTCCGTGTAGCCTGTAATCCAAGATGTACTTACAAGTATTTTCAAACTAATAGTAATAGATGCGAGTAAGATCACTTGTTACAGACGGAAGACAGTACAATATGGCAGCATACACACATGTCGATGGATCGTGAACATCGGCCACTTTAACACTGGATTCATCGTCTTTTAAAGCTAGGGAGTCACACGGACTCCTACCCAGGGACACATAAGGAGCCTGTAGAAGAAACAGATTCTCGGACTCGCGGACTCCCGTAAAAATCAAAGCCTAGTATGTAAGACATCCAGGAAGATGGCGTGAGATATGACAAGATGAAGTGATGGAGATGGAGAGACAATAGGAGGAGAAAGAGAAGCTCAAGATGAGAAGTGTCGTACTTTGACAGAGCCTTCATCCCTGGGCTGTGACGACTCCCAGACGGACAAAACAATAACTTCTACAAGATTCCATGTCTCCTGTTTGCAATTAATTACTTACTGGCTAGAACCAGTCAGTTATTACCTCTCAAGTAAATCAATTAATATGTCCAGTAATTAATATATAAAAAGTCAATCAATTAATGACTATGTTAAAATTCAATAAATCAAGTACAATGTCAAGAGTGAATGAATTACCACATAAGTATTCAGTCAATTATTACCTGTCTGCAGTCAATCAGTTACCATATGTCTAGCATCAAAAGTAGTTAAGCAAACAAAAAATGAACAAATCGTAACACGTCCAAAACATGAAATTCTACGGTCGCTAGCACTGTCATGGCTCGTCCTATCACGACGATCTTGATATCATTTGAAAGGATGCACTTTCTTTTATTCTAGCGTCATCTAGATTTCCAGGAAACCATTTATACTACACCTACACTAAAGGACCTACAACCATGCAATTTGCGGTGTTCTGTATGGTTCCGAATGAGGTTGGCAGTGGGTACTCAGTACACTAATCTTCTGATTGCGGCGCTGTTTTCCTCATTTGCATACGTTCAGACTTGCACATTTCACAATTTCTTGATTGCACGTTATAAGCTCCACCCAATTTTAAGCGGTGGTGATACTGGTGTACTTTGATGGCAGCGAAACCGATGTATCTCTACGTTGACATGATGTTACAATAACATACACCAACCGAGACTAAGGGTCAAAATTCGTTGAGTTGATTGGTTGATATACGTGATTGTGATGTCACGCCTATTCGTATATGCAAGTTTAGCAGCCGTTTAAAAGTGGGTGGAGCTTATAGCATGAAATCAGAGTGGTGCCTCAGTTGGCAGACTGGTCAACTAACCAACAATGTTTGCAGTATCTATGACACTGGAAACGGTACGGTTGTAGGTCCATTTATAATTTATTTAGGAATGACTATGAGGAACCAGCTATATGGCTGAATAGCAGAAAGCATAGGCTTTCAAACGATACCAAGATCGTTGGGATCAGACGAACCGTATTGGTACTAGCAATCATTCAAAAAAGCGTTTCTGCACGTTTTTCAAATTGTTCATTTTTTGATTGATATCTAATTTTGCTAGCACAAAATAATTAGGATGTCAAGTGTCAACCAATTACAACGGACAGAATGAATACAGTATAACGTCTAGAGTAAATTAATTATTTCGTGTAGTTTCAATCAATTACACTGTACTGTGTTTAGATTAAATCATTTACTGTATTTAGAATAAACCAATTACCTCTAGTTCGAATTAATTACCTCTAGTAATAGTTCCAATTACTTACCCAGTAATCTGGGACTATCCTCTCACAAACAAAACAACGTCTATCACCCACACACATTTGTTACACTTTTGTTTAAATTCTTAACCTACAATGGACTCTAACCATAGTCTGGTGGCCAACTGGGAAAAGGAGCCTAGAAAGTGACTTTCGTAGGGTACCACCTACAGCAAAGGTTTGACCTGCCAGCTATGATCTCAGGTTCCCTGTTCTCGTGAATGTCACTTGTGAAAATTTGTTTCTTGGCTTGGTGGCCACCAAATACAATATCCTTATAATGTAATATCTGCGTCATCTAGAACCATACTTTTGTAGGTTTTGTTTGATCCTAGCCACTAGTAAACCAATGTTGCTAATAGCACTCTAGGCGAATGTGCGTTGGACTTTGCATGGGAGTTTGTGTTTACTACTAGGAGCCACCTGGAGCAACTAGCCACTTGCTTCTACCCGCTAGCAGTGAACTCTATATGAATGTGTCTTACCTATGTATGGTGGGTGTCATACCTTAATGTTGTGTTATTTAACTGCATGCTTACTTGTATATCTATTGCC
Organism: Paraescarpia echinospica; assembly: GCA_020002185.1. NCBI lineage: Eukaryota > Metazoa > Annelida > Polychaeta > Sabellida > Siboglinidae > Paraescarpia > Paraescarpia echinospica. The sequence goes on from CM034534.1 coordinate 73,216,055, forward strand.
CCCTGCGAGAAGCCCAAGTGAATGAGCATATTGATCTCCTCCATGGTTAGTCTGCATTTATCGGAAAGAGTTGACCCCTGAAATGTTGTTATACCATATAATATACACTATGAACATTTCTACTACCTGGTACACTACATCAACATCCTCAGATGCCTGAGCTCAGAGGCACATCAAGATTCTCGAAGAAACAGATTTTATACGTATGAAGTTGCGCAAATATGGAGGATAATTACTTAGCTGCGAAATTTCGCAAGTTGGTATTCTCAAAACACTTGCGAATTTTCGCAACTAAGAAATTTGTAACAAATATTCAAAGGAAACTGGTGATTAATCCATATAGCTACTATGCAAAACATAATGTAGCACTGCCATTGAGAAAAGTTGACGCATAGGTAATAATGGGCTTAACGACAGCAAAGCATTTGAACGGAAATGACAAAAACGAAACACAAGCAAGGGCAAAGCCAGTCAATGTTTACATTAGAGAATTAAGATTTGTTAGGCTATGCCTACGTATCCTGACTACAATTTTACAGAGTACAGTTACAGAACACCACGTTCGTATGTGTGTGATGTCGATTACTATTCAGACTACGCGCCAAAGGTGAGATTTAGTTTGATATCTCAGTCAGTGTTCTATCGGCGTATGCTTGCTCGGCTATCTTGCCTGGTTACATCCATCAATCGTCCATGACACTTGTGTAACACGACACTAACTTCACTAACTTGCCTTAGACTAAGTCTACTCTAAGTCATAGCTATTATTATTTTGTAGATGTTCAACCTATAACAAATGGGACACCCCTGTATGTTTCTCATCACTTTATGGTGTCAATGATATTATCATCATTATAGTTGCTTCAGTTCTTAGACTTAGCATGTGTTGAATGGTTTTAGATACACAGAGATAATTATAACGCAGGCGTGCCTCATGCAGTTATATAAAAAAACTGTTTTAGTTATTTATTCTTTTAATGCAGAATAATGTATAATGTAAGCTATAAAACAGAAACATTTAAAAGCTATTACATCTAATAACGAAATTACTCATACATTTTAGAATTTTGTAGTATCTGTACATGGAGACTAACCATAGTAAACAGGATAAGTATGTATATGTTTCACAAGTAGCAGAGTGAAACACTGTGTGTATGGCTGTATTTACAAATGACATAACATATTTATGATGTGCTAAATGTGCGTTTTCAGAAAGGAAATTTACTGATTGGAATGACTGCTGCATCTTGAAGTTAAAATATGGAAATTACAACTGGACATACTCCAGCATCAAGATGACGTTTAGCTGCAGAAAAGAACTATCTGAAGTGGCCAAACAATCTATGAATCATGCTCAGCCTGCGCTGCTCCCTATGGTGACACTGCAATGACATCATCATCATTTGGTCCCACTAACATTACCGTTCTAAAAGCCTATGTGTGGATGTGTGTTTCTTCAGTTCGCAATGTCTCAAGGATACATTGAAACTTGGACATGCTATGGACACCAGGAAGGCCACTATAAATTCACATTTCATCAATTGCTATACCAAATACCTTGACTACTACTATTCTAGGAAATATTAATTATTGGCTGTCTTATATTCGTGCACTGATATTTTATTATGCAGGCAAGTTTCTTGTTTTCTTTTGACATCTAGAATTATTATTATAATACTCTTCATTAATATTTATTGTTTTCATAAATTGTTAACAATAGTATTTATTTTTCGAAATAAAATATATAAAGGTTTTTTATGATGCAGATCAACTGCTTAAGAAATTATATAAAAACTAATTGCCTGGTACTCTAAGATATACTGGACCGGTATAGGCAGTATGTTAACATATTATATTACATTGATTTTCAGTTGTTCCAATTTGTAAAAATGACTACAAGGTCCAAATACATGTTTTCTGTCGGTAAGTCGGTTTGGCAAAAAAGAAATTAGACTATTGGCACCTGGAAAATAATAATTGTTTTGTATAGATCTGCCGGTAATTGTTATGGCCAGAAATATTTTCCATTTATGACTACTTAAAAACAGAAACAGACAATATATTTCTCCATGACTATGACTGCTAGTTTGGCAAAGTATACGAGTAGCCTATGTGCAAATACTAGATGCTATTTAAAAAATGCAATTTTTTTGAAAATTGAAAAACGCAATAACCCCTACAGTAAACTGTGAATATAATGAATTGTTTGGCAGTGGTAAATTTATTTGTTATATCATAAATTTTTCACATCTGAAATTTAAAGTATATTAAAACAAACTTGGGACCAATTCATTTATTCAATACAAGGGACATTAATTTTAAATGAATTTGTTATATCTTAAGTTTACTATATATGCACTCTTAACATCAAACTTATGTCAACAATATAGGTACACTCACATTATATTTACAAATGTAATCTTGTGTACACAAAAGTAGCTGTAGTCAATCATGTATATATTATATACACATATTTATATGTTTACATATAATATATGTGTATACCTATATATAATTATAATGTTACATGTATGTATATATATATATATAATGTCACGTTTGTTTTGAATAGAATTGTCAATGCTTGACTAAGTGATACAATAAATTGCGTGTTGTCATAATATTGATGCATTCGATATAGCATTTCCCAAGTAACATATCTCTGAAAGTGGAATATACAGATTTTCATGCCATCGGATTCATATATGTAATACTGTTGTATTTTTGAAATAGAAATTGTGGTTTCTAGTGTAGTTAAAGATAAATAAATAATAGTATAGCACACAGTCAATCTATAAATTACTGCGGTGAATTACAAATCGGTCCTGCTTGTTTACATTCTATTAAGGAATTTTGCATTGATTAGCAGCGTAGGCCACAGTGTTTATGCAATTACAGCGATCAATACAAATTTACAAACACACATCAGGGTCATTGAATCACACACAATTTACTAATGCATTTTGGCAACGTTGTAACATTAAATAACAGAGAAATCGCCATCTGAATGCAGTACCACAAAAGTTACAAAAATGTGACCTCTTGCATTGGAGTAACTTTACGATGACATATACGCCATATTTGCGAATCGTGTTTCGAGAATAGCACTTGTGAAAAAATCGTAACTTACGCTCTTTTGACATCATTTTATGTAAAAATTCAGCACTGTGTTCCATTTTATCGCTGCACTTTATCGTCACACTGATGTAAGTTTGTACTCCTGTAAACTGGGTATTCTGTAAGTGGGTCTGTGTGTTATCATCGATTGATCTGTGCAGAGATCGGTTCATTTTGAATTTATGCAAAGTATCCTGGGTAAAACCATGTTCATTTGCATAGCATGAAATTCCCTAGACAAGGGAAAAGTTACATAATCGTTGATTGATGAATCTTCAGGCTGAACTGTCTTACAACTAAATGACAACTATCTTATAGAATGACTGAGTAGATGGAGTGATATAAGTAAGGCATCTTAAGGCGTTAGAGTTGACAAGATGAAGTGATGGAGATGGAGAGATAACAGGAGGAGAAAGAGAAGATGAGATGTGTAATTCTTTGAGAGAACCTTCATCCCTCTGCAGTGATGACTCTTAGAAGAAGAACGACTCAAGTAAATACACACTGCCCCTTATGACCGGCTAAGGGGTACGGCTTATTTAAATGATTATTTCTATTTCTCAAAAACATTACATATAATATGAGCCACGGATGGCTGAAACAATAACAAGTCGAACACATTTGCTGGTGATGTCACTGGCTGAACTTGAGCGTTTCGCAAGGCTATATATCTGCCAGGGGGTTCCGAGATTGATGTAATCAGCAGCACCCATTGGCGCAGGAAGATGGAGATGAGATATGAACTATGGAATCTTTGACTGATACATCCTCAGACTAAACTTACAACTTACAACTACACAACCACTATCGTCTGACAGAATGATTGCGTAGATGGAGCGATGTAAAGTAAAAGACATGAAAGGTTTCATAGCAAAACATGATATATCCATTTTCCTCGTTTTAAGAAAAAGTCAGTTTTATGTTTGTGCCCGCCGTCCGGAGGTGGAAGGCTGGAGTGTGCCACCGTCTGGGGCATTATGTTAGTACATGCTATAGTCCCAGCATGATGAGATAGAAGGCTGGAGTGTGTCACCGTCTGGGGTATTATGTTAGTACATGCTATAGTCCCAGCATGATGAGGTGGAAGGCTGGAGTGTGTCACCGTCTGGGGTATTATGTTAGTACATGCTATAGTCCCAGCATGATGAGGTGGAAGGCTGGAGTGTGCCACCATCTGGGGCATTATGTTAGCACATGCTGTAGTCCCAGCATGATGAGGTGGAAGGCTGGAGTGTGCCACCGTCCGGGGCATTATGTTAGTACATGCTATAGTCCCAGCATGATGAGGTGGAAGGCTGGAGTGTGCCACCATCTGGGGCATTATGTTAGCACATGCTATAGTCCCAGCATGATGAAGTGGAAGGCTGGAGTGTGCCACCGTCCGGGGCATTATGTTAGTACATGCTATAGTTCCAGCATGACGAGGTGGAAGGCTGGAGTGTGTCACCGTCTGGGGCATTATGTTAGTACATGCTATAGTCCCAGCATGATGAGATAGAAGGCTGGAGTGTGTCACCGTCTGGGGCATTATGTTAGTACATGCTATAGTCCCAGCATGACGAGATAGAAGGCTGGAGTGTGCCACCGTCTGGGGCATTATGTTAGTACATGCTATAGTCCCAGCATGACGAGGTGGAAGGCTGGAGTGTGCCACCGTCTGGGGCATTATGTTAGTACATGCTAGAGTCCCAGCATGATGAGGTGGAAGGCTGGAGTGTGTCACCGTCCGGGGCATTATGTCAGCACATGCTATAGTCCCAGCACGACGAGATAGAAGGCTGGAGTGTGCCACCGTCTGGGGCATTATGTCAGCACTTGCTATAGTCCCAGCATGACGAGGTGGAAGGCTGGAGTGTGCCACCGTCTGGGGCATTATGTTAGTACATGCTATAGTCCCAGCATGACGAGGTGGAAGGCTGGAGTGTGCCACCGTCTGGGGCATTATGTTAGTACATGCTATAGTCCCAGCATGACGAGGTGGAAGGCTGGAGTGTGCCACCGTCTGGGGCATTATGTTAGTACATGCTATAGTCCCAGCATGACGAGGTGGAAGGCTGGAGTGTGCCACCGTCTGGGGCATTATGTTAGTACATGCTATAGTCCCAGCATGACGAGGTGGAAGGCTGGAGTGTGCCACCGTCTGGGGCATTATGTTAGTACATGCTATAGTTCCAGCATGACGAGGTGGAAGGCTGGAGTGTGCCACCGTCTGGGGCATTATGTTAGTACATGCTATAGTCCCAGCATGACGAGGTGGAAGGTTGGAGTGTGCCACCGTCTGGGACATTATGTTAGTACATGCTATAGTCCCAGCATGACGAGGTGGAAGGCTGGAGTGTGCCACCGTCTGGGGCATTATGTTAGTACATGCCATAGTCCCAGCATGATGATACGGAGCACATCATGTTTCAAGTGATGCAGCTACGAGAGGGGCAGTGTGTTTCACCCGAGATGTGAAGGATGGCAGCAAACACAGCTTGGTACCGTGAATGGGTAAATGGATCTGGAGCCTCGATGATCATGTCGATGATCACTGCATAGGGGACTTTAGAGTAATGACGTTGGAGATCTCAACTTCCCCAGAACATTTGGAAGTTAATGGACGTGTTTCCTGGTGAAACGGAGAATGTTCACACTGTATAGACTAACTAGATTTAACATGCGTACGAACGCATTTCTAATATATACCCAGATTGATAAATAAAAATGGGAATGTACAAAATATATGTGTTGTTGGGAAGTACATATTTTCTGTTGTTACATAAACCAGAAAAAATTGTAAATTAAATTTGTATTGCAATTATATATATAGTAACATCATGTCTGATAGTCTGTTGAATACTAGAATCCCTGTAATATAAATGCCAAACAACTGAAAACAGTTTTCTGTATTGATTCCCATACAAAAATATGTTTCAAATCGACACACAACAAAAAACACATATATTTATATCATTGACAAGCGTAGCAGCATTGTAAAGTTAATAAATGGTATGTATTTGTATGGTTAAAGGTCATGTTTTGACATGATCTAAAAGTGTGAGTTTTAGGAGTTTGACAAGGGATGAGTTACATAATCGTTGACTGATGACTCTTTAGACTGAACTATCTTACAACTAATCTATAACTATCTTACAAGAGAATGACTGTGTAGATGGAGTGATGTAAGTAAGACATCCAGGACGACGGCATGAGAGATGACAAGATGAAGTGATGGAGATGGAGAGACAATAGGAGGAGAAAGAGAAGCTTAAGATGAGAAGTGTCGTACTTTGAGAGAACCTTCGTCCCTGGGCTGTGATGACTCCTAGAGAAACAAGAAGAAGGCACGTAAATGCACATTCCCATGAGTTGCTAGAAAACGTGTTATATCGCTAGACCAGCAGTTTATCAATCTAAAAAAGACAAAGTTGAATTGAGTATGTATACTAAACCATTGAAAATATTACACTTATTTAAAATTGCTTTATGAAATATCATCTGCAGCGCAGAACTCTCAACATCAAAATGGCAGATGATTAAATACGTCAAACCAGTCAACTGAAATTAGTTTTTTATTTATACAATTATTTTGAAACAGCAAGAATTAAACTTACTTTGGAGCAACTTTTGGAAACATGCGACATTTCGACCTGTCTACAGCGGATCTTGTTCATGTCGTTTGTTTCAAAATATTGCTCCAAAGTAAGTTTAATTCTTGCTGTCTAATTGAATCTTGGAGCCATGAACAATATCTTTCATATTGTGAAACAGTTAAAAAGAGCAATATGTATATTTTTCCCTAAGACATCTGTACACAGCCTTCTATTTCGGTCTTCAGAAGTTGTAATTTATAAAAAATGGGCCAAGTGGCCCTGAAGTCCTATGGACTAATACGTCTATATATGACCCCGGCTGACCAAATGAGTGATAAGTCGGAAAAATTGTAACATTGTTTTCTTACATCCTTGTAAAGGTTTGGTAGGGTGCTTTACGCGGTTTCAAAAAATATGACTGCTACAAAATTGGCAAAGTTATGGAGCATTGAACATGGTAGGGATAAAAAAGTGAAAATGAAGAAAACGGCTGTTGAAGTTTTACATTATATATGCAAATGGATTGCATGGAAATATTACATGCACAACATTCAAATGTGGCACACAGTAGGTAATATGTATGTTATGTTGCAATGATACACTGGAAGTACAAATGTGCTGCTACAAAGACTTATTAAGTTATGCCAGATTATGTCTTCATGTGAAAAACTAAGAGGACAGATTATTTGAGAGCAAAAGGTAGACTCACTGTTTGACACAGTTTAAAACCTACAGGCAACTGTCCAGTTTAACAGGGGTCTAGTGGCTTAATGCTGTCTGTTGACACAGGCTAATGCCAGTGACCAATTACAGATTAGTCACAGTTTCCATCAAACAATAGCAGGCAGAGAATCTTAGCTCCACAGCTGGGTGTAATACACAACCAGAGCCACCACTGATTCATGGTCAAGTAGATTAGCTCAATGCACCAACTAAGACAATACACAACACTGTGAGTGACAGTGTCCAGAGTGAGGCCTAAGCAGTGTCCTCATTGCTGAATAGATCAATTAAACCTGCCAAGTGGGTGACATTCTGCACAAGTGTTCATTAATCCTTAGTGATTGTTCAGAACACCAGACTGACCACATACCTAAACAAAGTGAATGTAATAGGTGAAGAACAGGCAGTGTTCAAATAGGGGTATTGGTTGAATTGTATTTGTCTCGACACAAAAGGCTTTATTGTGCCTTCATCGATTATAAGAAAGCATTTGATTTAGTAGACCGGTCCTCCCTGTGGTCTAAGATAATTTCATGCGGTATTAATGGTATTGTGTTGAAAGTTGTATACAACATGTACAAAAATGCTAAATCATGTATAAATCAGGGCCAGGCTGTGTCAGCCTTCTTCTCATGTGTAGAGGTATGGCAAGGAGAAAACTTGTGTCCTTTGTTATTTGCTATTTACCTGAATAATTCTGAACAATGTCAGTCACAATTATAACGGACTTGACATGGCAGCTGGTGAAATTTACAACAACCTTAGTGATGATGATGTAGAAAATGTATGTTCTACTATATGCTGATGACACTAGAATGATTCAATCAAATACAGATTTCTTGCTTGTGTATAGCGGAACTATGTCAACTCTTCTAATGGTTGACATTTGATTGTTTCAGGTGTCAACTATATTGTGAATCTGTAATTATTAGTCTATATTGATACAATTGATTTACACAGTACCATGTCTACACAAGGCATGGCAAGCGTAAACAGAACAGTAGAATGCATTTGATATCAATAAAGTGTAGGATATTTCACTCTATAGTTGCCCAGAATATTAATTTTCTATGTTTGTCACCTGCAGGTGACAGAATATTAATTTTCTATGTTTGTCACCTACAAGTTTCTACAGACAATACACCTTTAACCAATAGACACCACAGTCACACCATTTTATATCAATAAAGTGTAGGATATTTCACTCTATTGGTGTCCAGAATATTAATTTTCTATGTTTGTCACCTACAGGTTTCTACAGACAATACATCTTTAACCAATAGACACCACAGTCACACCATTTTATAATAATTAAATGAACATCAAAATAAACACAACTTGCAATTATAGAAAATCAATAGTTTTGAAAATAAAAAGTGTTAGGCAACTGTTCAATCTAACAGGGGTCAAGTGTGTCTACTCTGCCTGGGCGCTGTGACCAATTAAAGATTAATCAAGGTCTCAATGGAACAGTAGAACTAGGCTGCAGAGTTTAGTCATGCTGTTGACTTTGTGGCACATTAAACAAAATCTACTGTTGGGGTGACCTCAAGGGCCCTTCTCAAAACCACATCACTAGATAATGTAAAACTTTTGAACTTTGGGGGCCCCTTAGGTGCCCTTAGAATGATTCAATTAAATACAGATTTCTTGTATATAGTGGCTGCACCCTAATATACATCTATATTAATAATTAGAAACAAAGTTGCTGAACAGTTTTTGAAAAAATAGGCAAAATGTTACATTTTTACCAGTTTTGGGGGGTTTGGAGGCCCTAGAGAGCCCTTAAAATGATTCAATCAAATACAGATTTCTCGTGCATAGTGGCAGTGCCCTAAGATATGTCTATGCAAAATTAGAGAAAAAGTTGCTGAACGGTTTCTGAGATACGGCAGCTAACAGCGGACGGCAGACGGAGGACGGCGGACGCAGAGTGATGGCAATAGTCCCTTGGACCTTTGGCCAAAGGACTAAAAAGTGGCTACATCTGTTTCAAAATATTTCATGTCTACTGTTGTCAATCAATTACTATGTATAGAGTCGATCAATTAATATATGTAATAAATAATATGTCTATATAATTAACATGTAATAATGAATAAAAGGAACATAGTTAATCAGAGTCACTAAATTAATAAATGTAGAGCGAATACATTATTCTGCCAAGAGCCAATCATATATTATGTCTGGTATGAATCAATCATTATCAATAGTTTGTCAATTACTATGACTACCAAAGAATACATAGATTATTATGTGTATTCAATAATTATTAGTTATTATGTTTAGAGTTAACCAATTAAAATATATAGAGTGAATCATTTACTACGTAATCAATTGCTATATCTGAAAACATTAAGACCCACATTATCAGCCACCTCAATTACTGAAATATCTTTGACTAACCACTCACAATTAAAAATATATTTGTGAACCACATATTGGCTACACTTCATACTTTACCTACAATGGTGTTTGACCAGGGATGAGTTACATAATCTTTGACTAATGAGTCTTGAGACTTAACTATCTTACAACTAAATGCTAACTAACTTACGAGAGAATGACTGTGTAGATGGAGTGATTTAAGACATCCAGGAAGACGGCATGAGAGATGACAAGATGAAGTGATGGAGATGGAGGGGCAACTGAGTCTATTAGAGATTACGTGACATCCGGCCGCGTATCCTAGCAAAGGCCCTTGGTGGGCTATACAAAAGAACTGCAAGAAGGCGCGTCAACGTCTAGTGCAATCAAATGAGGGTAACAGTTCCCTAGTTGTCCAGCTGCACATCTTTGGCCGGTCACCTTAAGAACTTGTATAGGCATTAGAGATGTCACTATCCACCAAAATACTGCTGCATTGTTTCGGGTCCATGATAAACAATACACAACATTCGATTGTATATAGCAAAGATGGCGGATCACCTTGACGACCGGACACCAAATAAGGGCAATGGCATACGACTAATGGACTCAATAGGAGATGAAAGTGAAGCTCAAGATGAGAAATGTCATACTTTGAGAGAACCTTCATCCGTGGGTTGTGACGATTCCTAGAGGAACAAAAGAGTATCTTTCACAAGATTCCATGTCTCCTGTTGGCAATCAGTTACCATGTCTAGAATCAGTCAGTTTGTATCTCTTGACTAAACACATTTAATTTGTCCAGCAATTAATATGTAAACAGTCAATCAATTAATATTAAAATTTAATAAATTATTTGACGTCTGCAGTCAAACACTTACTACCTGGTACGTCAAGAGTCAATCACTTACTATGTCAAGAATCAATCAATTATTTCATGTCTGTAGTCAATCAATTACTATGTATGTAGCTAATCAACTACTATGTTAAGAATCAATTAATTACTATGACAAGATTAAGTAAATGATTACATGTCTGCAGTCTATCAACTGCTATATCACAAGTCCCTCAGTTATTATGCCAATAGTCAATCACATTATTATCAACTGCTATATCACAAGTCCCTCAGTTATTATGCCAATAGTCAATCACATTATTATCAACTGCTATATCACAAGTCCCTCAGTTATTATGCCAATAGTCAATCACATTATTATCAACTGCTATATCACAAGTCCCTCAGTTATTATGCCAATAGTCAATCACATTATTTTCAACTGCTATATCACAAGTCCCTCAGTTATTATGCCAATAGTCAATCACATTATTTTCAACTGCTATATCACAAGTCCCTCAGTTATTATGCCAATAGTCAATCACATTATTATCAACTGCTATATCACAAGTCCCTCAGTTATTATGCCAATAGTCAATCACATTATTATCAACTGCTATATCACAAGTCCCTCAGTTATTATGCCAATAGTCAATCACATTATTATCAACTGCTATATCACAAGTCCCTCAGTTATTATGCCAATAGTCAATCACATTATTATCACACATCTGCAGTAAATAAATCACTATATATGTAGCACCAAATAATTAGCATATATAGAGTCAACCAACTACAATAGCTAGAATGAAGAGATTACTATGTTTAGAGAAAATGTATTATTATTATGCGTAATTCCAACAAATTATTATGTTTAGACTTAGTTTACTAGATTTTGAATTAATAAGTTGTTGTCTAATTTCAATTTTTTACTATGTTTAGAGTCAATCAATTATAATACCTGGGTAATCTAGATTCAATCAATTTGTATATTTCGAGTCAGAAAACCAAATATCATATCTCACACAACAATTATCATGTGACAGCAAAATGGGCCAGGCCCTGATTACCAAATGATCCAGCACTAAACGTACCAAACCAAAACCATATCTGTGAGTCATTGTTTAGCTACACTTAAAGTTCATCGACAGTGGAATATGACAAGGGATGAGGTTTGAAGTATATATAATCTTTGAATGATATTTCTTCAGACTGAATGAGGAGGAGAAAGAGAAATTCAAGATGAGAAGTGTCGTACTTTGACAGAACCTTCGTCCCTGGGCTGTGACGACTCCTAGAAGAACAAAACAGTAACTTCTACAAGATTCCATGTCTCCTGTTGGCAACCAGTTATCATGTCCAGAATCAACTAATTAGTATTTCTAAAGTAGATCAATTAATATATCTAGTAATTGCTATATCAAAAGTCAATCAATTAATTACTATATCAAGATTCACTCATCAGCTGTTTCATGTCTGTCTGTAGTCAATCAATTATTATGTCAAGAGTGAATTAATTACTATGACAAGAGTCAATCAGTTACTGTGTCAAGAGTCAATCAATACCATGTCAAGAGTCAATCAATTATGACATGTCTGCCGTCAGTCAATTACAATAATTACATCTAGCATAAAATAATTGGTACATCTAGAGTCAACCAATTACTATGGCTAGAATGAATAAATTACAATATTTAGAGTAAATTAATTACTATGTCTACTTTAAATCAATTGTGATTAGTTTCAATAATTTACTATATTTAGAACCAACCAATTGTTGTGTTTAGTTTCAACCAATTATTGTGTTTATAGTGGCAGTCATCCAATCATTGTGTTTATAGTGACAGTCATCCAATCATTGTGTTTATAGGGGCAGTCATCCAATTACATTAATCTATATTCAGTAAATTGCTTTGTTTAGAGTCAACCAAATATTATATCTCACAGAACAGTGATCATATGTGACGGCAGTAAGGGGCTGCCCTCAGTTACTAAACAATCTAGAACTAACCAGTCACAATCAAAACCATGACTGTGAATTGTTGCTTAGTTACACGTTAAACTTAACCTGGAATGGAGTTTGACCAGAGATGAGATTTGAACAATGAAATCTTTGACTGATCCGTCTTCAGACATAACTGTCTTATAACTAAATGATAGAATGACTGTGTAGATGGAGTGATGTAAGTAAGATATCTAGGATGACGGCATTGAGATGACAAGATGAAGTGATGGAGATGGAGAGACAATAGGAGGAGAAAGAGAAGCTCAAGATGAGAAGTGTCGTACTTTGATAGAACTTTCGTCCCTGGGCTGTGACAACTCCTAGAAGAACAAAACAGTAACTTTCACAAGATTCCATGTCTCCTGTTGGCAATTTGTTACTATGTTTAGAATAAATCAGTTTGTAGCTCTCGACTAAATCAAATAAATATGTCCACCAATTAATACATAAAAAGTCAAGCAAATACTATGTCAAAATTCAGTCAATAAATTACTATGTCAAGAATAAATTAATTATTACATGTCTGCAGTCAATCAATAAATATAAAAAACATTATTACGCATCTGCAGTCAATCAGTTACTACATCTAGAGTCAATTAATTGCTATGTCAAGAATCGATCGGTTATATTACACGTATGCTACACACTTAATACTTAACCTGCAATACAGCTTCACCATGGATGAGTTCTGAACTACAGACTACTTTATTGATATGTCTCCAGACTGAAGTATCTTATAACTAAATGCTAACTATCTTACGAGAGAATGACTCTGTAGATGGAGTGATGTAAGTAAGACATCCAGGACGATTGCATGAGAGATGAGAAGATGAGTGATGGAGAGACAACAGGAGGAGAAAGAGAAGCTCAAGATGAGAAGTGTCATACTTTGATAGAACCTTCGTCCCTGGGCTGTGAGGATTCCTAGAAGAACAAAACAGTAACTTTCACAAGATTCCATGTCTCCTATCAATTAGTTACTATGGCTAGAATAAGCTAATTAGTATATCTAAAGTAAATATATTAATATGTCTAGAAATTGCTATATCAAGAGAATCAATTAATTACTATGTAAAGAGTCAATCATTTGTTTTGTGTCTGCAGTCAATAAATTACTATGCCAAGAATAAATCAATTACTATGTCAAGAGTCAATCAATCATTACATGTCTGCAGTAAATCAATTACTGTGTCAAGAGTCAATTAATTATTACATTAATTATTACATATTTGCAATCGATGAATTATTATGACAAGAGTCAATAAATAATTACATGTCTGCAGTCAGTGAATTACTATAATTATATCTAGCATCAAATAAGTAGTATGTCTAGAGTCAACCAATTACTACTGCTAGAATGAGTACATTACAATGTATCAAGTAAATTAATTATTATGTCTCATTTCAATCAATTGCTATGTCTACTTTCAATAATTTACTATATTTAGCATCAACCAATTGTTGTGTTTAGTTTCAATAAATTACTGTGTTTACAGTCATCCAATTACATTAATCTTGATTCAACAGATTGCTTTGTTTAATGTCTACCAAGTATAATATATCACAGAACAGTTATCATATGTGACAGCAGTATGGGGCAGCCTCCCATTACCAAACAATCTAGAACTAACCATTCACAATCAAAACCATGACTGTGAATTGCTGCTTAGTTACACTTTAAACTTAGCATGGAAAACTGGAATGGAGTTTGATGAGGGATGAGTTTTGAACTATGGAATCTTTGACTGATGATTCTTCAGACTTAACTGTCTTATAGCTAAACAATAACTATCTTACGAGAAAATGACTTTGTAGATGGAGTGATATAAGTAAGACATCCAGGAAGACGGCATGAGAGATGACAAGATGAAGTGATGGAGATGGAGAGACAATAGGAGGAGAAAGAGAAGCTCAAGATGAGAGGTGTCGTACTTTGAGAGGATCTTCGTCCCTGGGCTGTGACAACTCCTAGAGGAACAAAACAGTAACTTCTACAAGATTCCATGTCTCCTGTTGGCAATCAGTTATCATGCCCAGAATCAACTAATTAGTATTTCTAAAGTAAATCGATTAATATGTCTAATAATTTCTATATCAAAAGTCAATAAATTAATTACTATATCAAGATTCACTCATCAGCTGTTTCATGTCTGTCTGTAGTCAATAAATTACTACGTCAAGAGTGAATTAATTACTAAGACAAGAGTCAATCAGTTACTGTGCCAAGAGTCAATCAATACCATGTCAAGAGTCAATCAATTATGACATGTCTGCCGTCAGTCAATTACAATAATTACATCTAGCATCAAATAATTGGTACATCTAGAGTCAACCAATTACTATGACTAGAATGAATAAATTACAATATTTAGAGTAAATTAATTACTATGTCTAGTTTAAATCAATTGTGATTAGTTTCAATAATTTACTATATTTAGAACCAACCAATTGTTGTGTTTAGTTTCAACCAATTATTGTGTTTATAGTGGCAGTCATCCAATCATTGTGTTTATAGTGGCAGTCATCCAATCATTGTGTTTATAGTGGCAGTCATCTAATCATTGTGTTTATAGGGGCAGTCATCCAATTACATTAATCTAGATTCAGTAAATTGCTTTGTTTAGAGTCAACCAAATATTATATCTCACAGAACAGTGATCATATGTGACGGCAGTAAGGGGCTGCCCTCAGTTACTAAACAATCTAGAACTAACCAGTCACAATCAAAACCATGACTGTGAATTGTTGCTTAGTTACACTTTAAACTTAACCTGGAATGGATTTTGACCAGTGATGAGATTTGAACAATGAAATCTTTGACTGATCCGTCTTCAGACATAATTGTCTTACAACTAAATGATAGAATGACTGTGTAGATGGAATGATGTAAGTAAGATATCTAGGACGACGGCATGTGAGATGACAAGATGAAGTGATGGAGATGGAGAGACAATAGGAGGAGAAAGAGAAGCTCAAGGTGAGAAGTGTCGTACTTTGATAGAACCTTCTTCCCTGGGCTGTGACGACTCCTAGAAGAACAAAACAGTAACTTTCACAAGATTCCATGTCTCCTATTGGCAGTTTGTTACTATGTCTAGAATAAATCAGTTTGTAGCTCTCGACTAAATCAATTAATATGTCCACCAATTAATACATAAAAAGTCAAGCAAATACTATGTCAAAATTCAGTCAATAAATTATTATGTCAAGAATCAATTAATTATTACATGTCTGCAGTCAATCAATAAATATGAAAAACATTATTACGCGTCTGCAGTCAATCAGTTACTACATCTAGAGTCAATTAATTGCTATGTCAAGAATCGATCAATTATATTACACGTATGCTACACACTTAATACTTAACCTGCAATACAGCTTCACCATGGATGAGTTCTGAACTACAGACTACTTTATTGATATGTCTCCAGACTGAAGTATCTTATAACTAAATGCTAACTATCTTACGAGAGAATGACTGTGTAGATGGAGTGATGTAAGTAAGACATCCAGGACGACTGCGTGAGAGATGAGAATATTAGTGATGGAGAGACAACAGGAGGAGAAAGAGAAGCTCAAGATGAGAAGTGTCGTACTTTAGTAGAACCTTCGTCCCTGGGCTGTGACGACTCCTAGAAGAACAAAACAGTAACTTTCACAAGATTCCGTGTCTCCTATCAATTAGTTACTACGGCTAGAATAAAGTAATTAGTATATCTAAAGTAAATCTATTAATATGTCTAGAAATTGCTATATCAAGAGAATCAATTAATTACTATGTAAAGAGTCAATCATTTGTTTTGTGTCTGCAGTCAATCAATTACTATGCCAAGAATAAATCAATTACTATGTCAAGAGTCAATCAATCATTACATGTCTGCAGTAAATCAATTACTATGTCAAGAGTCAATCAATCATTACATGTCTGCAGTAAATAAATTACTGTGTCAAGAGTCAATTAATTATTACATTAATTATTACATATTTGCAATCGATGAATTATTATGACAAGAGTCAATAAATAATTACATGTCTGCAGTCAGTGAATTACTATAATTATATCTAGCATCAAATAAGTAGTATGTCTAGAGTCAACCAATTACTACTGCTAGAATGAGTACATTACAATGTATCAAGTAAATTAATTATTATGTCTAATTTCAATCAATTGCTATGTTTACTTTCAATAATATACTATATTTAGCATCAACCAATTGTTGTGTTTAGTTTCAATAAATTACTGTGTTTACAGTCATCCAATTACATTAATCTTGATTCAACAGATTGCTTTGTTTAATGTCTACCAAGTATAATATATCACAGAACAGTTATCATATGTGACAGCAGTATGGGGCAGCCTCCCATTACCAAACAATCTAGAACTAACCATTCACAATTAAAACCATGACTGTGAATTGCTGCTTAGTTACACTTTAAACTTAGCATGGAAAACTGGAATGGAGTTTGATGAGGGATGAGTTTCGAACTATGGAATCTTTGACTGATAATTCTTCAGACTTAACTGTCTTATAGCTAAACAATAACTATCTTACGAGAGAATGACTGTGTAGATGGAGTGATGTAAGTAAGACATCCAGGACAAAGGCGTGAGAGATGACAAGATGAAGTGATGGAGATGGAGAGACAATAGGAGAAAGAGAAACTCAAGATGAGAAGTGTCGTACTTTGAGAGAACCCTCGTCCCTGGGCTGTGACGACTCCTAGAGGAACAAAACAGTAACTTCTACAAGATTCCATGTCTCCTATTGGCAATCAGTTATCATGCCCAGAATCAACTAATTAGTATTTCTAAAGTAAATCAATTAATATATCTAGTAATTGCTAAATCAAACGTCAATCAATTAATTACTATATCAAGATTCACTCATCAGCTGTTTCATATCTGTCTGTAGTCAATAAATTACTACATCAAGAGTGAATTAATTACTACAACAAGAGTCAATCGGTTACTGTGCCAAGAGTCAATCAATACCATGTCAAGAGTCAATCAATACCATGTCAAGAGTCAATCAATTATGACATGTCTGATGTCAGTCAATTACAATAATTACATCTAGCATCAAATAATTGGTACATCTAGAGTCAACCAATTACTATGGCTAGAATGAATAAATTACAATATTTAGAGTAAATTAATTACTATGTCTAGTTTAAATCAATTGTGATTAGTTTAAATAATTTACTATATTTAGAACCAATCAATTGTTGTGTTTAGTTTCAACCAATTATTGTGTTTATAGTGGCAGTCATCCAATCATTGTGTTTATAGTGGCAGTCATCCAATCATTGTGTTTATAGGGGCAGTCATCCAATTACATTAATCTAGATTCAGTAAATTGCTTTGTTTAGAGTCAACCAAATATTATATCTCACAGAACAGTGATCATATGTGACGGCAGTAAGGGGCTGCCCTCAGTTACTAAACAATCTAGAACTAACCAGTCACAATCAAAACCATGACTGTGAATTGTTGCTTAGTTACACGTTAAACTTAAACCTAAACAAGGTGAGAAGTGTCGTACTTTGATAGAACCTTCGTCCCTGGGCTGTGACAACTCCTAGAAGAACAAAACAGTAACTTTCACAAGATTCCATGTCTCCTGTTGGCAATTTGTTACTATGTTTAGAATAAATCAGTTTGTAGCTCTCGACTAAATCAATTAATATGTCCACCAATTGATACATAAAAAGTCAAGCAAATACTATGTCAAAATTCAGTCAATAAATTATTATGTCAAGAATCAATTAATTATTACATGTCTGCAGTCAATCAATAAATATGAAAAACATTACTATTGTTGCAGTCAATCAGTTACTACATCTAGAATCAATTAATTGCTATGTCAAGAATCGATCGGTTATATTACACGTATGCTACACACTTCATACTTAACCTGCAATACAGCTTCACCATGGACGAGTTCTGAACTACAGACTACTTTATTGATACGTCTCCAGACTGAAGTATCTTATAACTAAATGATAACTATCTTACGAGAGAATGACTGTGTAGATGGAGTGATGTAAGTAAGACATCCAGGACGATTGCATGAGAGATGAGAAGATTAGTGATGGAGAGACAACAGGAGGAGAAAGAGAAGCTCAAGTCAATGACTTCGTATTTACCCCCTTCAAACATTGTATATTCTCACTTGTATTATAGTTAAACTTGTTTGGTTGTCTTGTCTTGTATATATTGTTATCAATGTTCTGAATAAACGTTCATTCAATTCAATTAAAGAAGTGTCATACTTTGATAGAACCTTCGTCCCTGGGCTGTGACGACTCCTAGAAGAACAAAACAGTAACTTTCACAAGATTCCATGTCTCCTATCAATTAGTTACTATGGCTAGAATAAACTAATCAATATTTTATTAATACAGGTATGTCTAGCAATTGTTATACCAAGAGAATCAATTAATTATTAAGCTAAGATCCAATCATTTGTTTTGTGTCTGCAGTCAATCAATTACTGACAAGAATAAAAAAATTACTACATCAAGAGTCAGTCAATTACTACGTCAAGAGTCAGTCAATCATTACATGTCAGTTCATATCTCACAGAACATTTATCATGTGACAGCCGTATGGGGCAGCCCCAATTACCAAATAATCTAGAACGAAGCATTCACAGTTAAAATTATGACTGTGAAATACTGTTGTTTAACTACACTTTAAACTTAGCCTACAACGTAGCTTGAACAGGGATGAGTTTTGAACTATGGAATCTTTGACTGATGATTCTTCACTGTACTTAACTGTCTTATAGCTAAACAATAACTATTTTATGAGAGAATGACTGTGTAGACGGAGTGATGTAAGTCATCCTGGATATCTATCCAGGATGACGGCATGAGAGATGACAAGATGAAGAGACAATAGGAGGAGAAAGAGAAGCTCAAGGTGAGAAGTGTCGTACTTTGAGAGAACCTTCGTCCTTGGGCTGTGACGACTCCTAGAATAAGAACAAGTCAGATTGCAAAATATCAGGGTAGGAAGTCGATGTATTGCAACAGACAGTGGCCCAAGCCAAACATTGCTGGTCTAGAGAACTGGCAGTGTTTAACAGACAGTGTCCCAAGCCTAACATTGCTGGTATAGGGAACTGGCAGTGTTTAACAGACAGTGGCCCAAGCCTAACATTGCTGGTCTAGAGAACTGGCAGTGTTTAACAGACAGTGGCCCAAGCCTAACATTGCTGGTCTAGGGAACTGGCAGTGTTTAACAGACAGTGGCCCAAGCCTAACATTGCTGGTATAGGGAACTGGCAGTGTTTAACAGACAGTGGCCCAAGCCTAACATTGCTGGTCTAGGGAACTGGCAGTGTTTAACAGACAGTGGCCCAAGCCTAACATTGCTGGTCTAGGGAACTGGCAGTGTTTAACAGACAGTGGCCCAAGCCTAACATTGCTGGTCTAGAGAACTGGCAGTGTTTAACAGACAGTGGCCCAAGCCTAACATTGCTGGTATAGGGAACTGGCAGTGTTTAACAGACAGTGGCCCAAGCCTAACATTGCTGGTCTAGGGAACTGGCAGTGTTTAACAGACAGTGGCCCAAGCCTAACATTGCTGGTATAGGGAACTGGCAGTGTTTAATAGACAGTGGCCCAAGCCTAACATTGCTGGTATAGGGAACTGGCAGTGTTTAACAGACAGTGGCCCAACCCAAACATTGCTGGGATAGGGAACTGGCAGTGTTTAATAGACAGTGGCCCAAGCCAAACATTGCTGGTCTAGAGAACTGGCAGTGTTTAACAGACAGTGGCCCAAGCCTAACATTGCTGGTATAGGGAACTGGCAATGTTTTACAGACAGTGGCCCAAGCCTAACATTGCTGGTATAGGGAACTGGCAGTGTTTAACAGACAGTGGCCCAAGCCTAACATTGCTGGTCTAGGGAACTGGCAGTGTTTAACAGACAGTGGCCCAAGCCTAACATTGCTGGTCTAGGGAACTGGCAGTGTTTAACAGACAGTGGCCCAAGCCTAACATTGCTGGTCTAGAGAACTGGCAGTGTTTAACAGACAGTGGCCCAAGCCTAACATTGCTGGTATAGGGAACTGGCAGTGTTTAACAGACAGTGGCCCAAGCCTAACATTGCTGGTCTAGGGAACTGGCAGTGTTTAACAGACAGTGGCCCAAGCCTAACATTGCTGGTCTAGGGAACTGGCAGTGTTTAACAGACAGTGGCCCAAGCCTAACATTGCTGGTATAGGGAACTTGCAGTGTTTAATAGACAGTGGCCCAAGCCTAACATTGCTGGTATAGGAAACTGGCAGTGTTTAACAGACAGTAGCCCAAGCCAAACATTGCTGGTCTAGAGAACTGGCAGTGTTTAACAGACAGTGGCCCAAGCCTAACATTGCTGGTATAGGGAACTGGCAGTGTTTAACAGACAGTGGCCCAAGCCTAACATTGCTGGTCTAGAGAACTGGCAGTGTTTAACAGACAGTGGGCCTAACATTGCTGGTATAGGGAACTGGCAGTGTTTAACAGACAGTGGCCCAAGCCTAACATTGCTGGTCTAGGGAACTGGCAGTGTTTAACAGACGGTGGCCCAAGCCTAACATTGCTGGTCTAGGGAACTGGCAGTGTTTAACAGACAGTGGCCCAAGCCTAACATTGCTGGTATAGGGAACTGGCAGTGTTTAATAGACGGTGGCCCAAGCCTAACATTGCTGGTATAGGGAACTGGCAGTGTTTAACAGACAGTAGCCCAAGCCAAACATTGCTGGTCTAGAGAACTGGCAGTGTTTAACAGACAGTGGCCCAAGCCTAACATTGCTGGTATAGGGAACTGGCAGTGTTTAACAGACAGTGGCCCAAGCCTAACATTGCTGGTCTAGGGAACTGGCAGTGTTTAACAGACAGTGGCCCAACCCAAACATTGCTGGTATAGGGAACTGGCAGTGTTTAATAGACAGTGGCCCAAGCCTAACATTGCTGGTATAGGGAACTGGCAGTGTTTAACAGACAGTGGCCCAAGCCTAACATTGCTGGTATAGAGAACTTGCAGTGTTTGACAGACAGTAGCCCAAGCCAAACATTGCTGGTATAGGGAACTGGCAGTGTTTAACAGACAGTGGCCCAAGCCTAACATTGCAGGTATAGGGAACTGGCAGTGTTTAATAGACAGTGGCCCAAGCCTAACATTGCTGGAATAGAGAACTGGCAGTGTTTAACAGACAGTGGCCCAAGCCTAACATTGCTGGTCTAGAGAACTGGCAGTGTTTAACAGACAGTAGCCCAAGCCAAACATTGCTGGTATAGGGAACTGGCAGTGTTTAACAGACAGTGGCCCAAGCCTAACATTGCAGGTATAGGGAACTGGCAGTGTTTAACAGACAGTGGCCCAAGCCTAACATTGCTGGTCTAGAGAACTGACAGTGTTTAACAGACAGTGGCCCAAGCCTAACATTGCTGGTCTAGAGAACTGGCAGTGTTTAACAGACAGTGGCCCAAGCCTAACATTGCAGGTATAGGGAACTGGCAGTGTTTAATAGACAGTGGCCCAAGCCTAACATTGCTGGTCTAGAGAATTGGCAGTGTTTAACAGACAGTGGCCCAAGCCAAACATTGCTGGTATAGGGAACTGGCAGTGTTTAACAGACAGTGGCCCAAGCCTAACATTGCAGGTATAGGGAACTGGCAGTGTTTAATAGACAGTGGCCCAAGCCTAACATTGCTGGTCTAGAGAACTGGCAGTGTTTAACAGACAGTGGCCCAAGCCAAACATTGCTGGTATAGGGAACTGGCAGTGTTTAACAGACAGTGGCCCAAGCCAAACATTGCTGGTATAGGGAACTGGCAGTGTTTAACAGACAGTGGCCCAAGCCTAACATTGCTGGTATAGGGAACTGGCAGTATTTAACAAACAGTGGCCCAAGTCAAACACTGCTGGTCTGTCTGTTCTGTAGGGCAATGTCAATCATATGTGGCTCTACACAAAATTAGTTTTATAATCTGATCTGAGAAATATGCCAAAATGTATCAGCTTCTTGAAAAATTCAACTTCTGCAAAATGATTTTCTGAAAAATGAGTCGGCAAACGAAAAGTTAAATTTACAAGTGACAGTGCAAAAGGAATCTTGAATCCCGATCCTGAATGCTTGTTACTAATAAGAGTGTTATCAAAACTGTAAAATACACTTGAACAGTAATGTTACCCTTGTAAGAACAATGTAACAAAACCAGAACAAAACAGTTAAATATATGTTACTCCAACAACAACAATGCCCACAGATGAGGAACGTTTGCAGGACTAGAACTAGTGTTTGTCTTGTTCTAAGCCTACCGAGTCTGTTGTGTCTAACCAATGTCTGACAGCTCTTTGAATAACAATGGCTGCCTTCACTAGTCTAGGGTCATCAACACTGATACCAAACTGCAGCTCTAGGATCTCTGACCCGGTGCGGCCCTGAAAGTTGTTGTAGAGATATATATAACTATATATGTAATTATATATATATATATATATACATGTGTGGGTGTGTGTGTGCATGTGTGCGTGCGTGCGTGCGTGTGTATGTACCAGGGGTATTGTCTATTGGAGCTGTTGTAATGATTGTCTGTATTAGGACACTGCATGTTTTGGATATCATAAAAATCAACAAAATTAATTAATTTCTGCATAAAAAAATTAAAAAGTCCTACTAATAGCAATGGACAGTCAAATGAGATACAACATCAGGACTTGTTCGTGTTTGTAAATATTCAGACAGGATTTCTGTGAATTATTTTCTGTAACTTATGTTTTCGGACAGATGAGAATTTAATTATGTTTAGGTGACCGTATACATGGTCAATATGGTAGTCTAAAGCTGTGATGTTTAGATGACCGTATACATGGCCAATATGGTAGTCTAAAGCTGTGATGTTTAGATGATCGTATACATGGTCAATATGGTAGTCTAAAGCTGTGATGTTTAGATGACCGTATACATGGTCAATATGGTAGTCTAAAGCTGTGATGTTTAGACGAACGTATACATGGTCAATATGGTAGTCTAAAGCTGTGATGTTTAGATGACCATATACATGGTCAATATGGTAGTCTAAAGCTGTGATGTTTAGATGACTGTATACATGGTCAATATGGTAGTCTAAAGCTGTGATGTTTAGATGACCTTATACAGGGTCAATATGGTAGTCTAAAGCTGTGATGTTTAGACGAACGTATACATGGTCAATATGGTAGTCTAAAGCTGTGATGTTTAGATGACCGTATACATGGTCAATATGGTAGGCTAAAGCTGTGATGTTTAGATGACCGTATACATGGTCAATATGGTAGTCTAAAGCTGTGATGTTTAGATGACCGTATACATGGCCAATATGGTAGTCTAAAGCTGTGATGTTTAGATGATCGTATACATGGTCAATATGGTAGTCTAAAGCTGTGATGTTTAGATGACCGTATACATGGTCAATATGGTAGTCTAAAGCTGTGATGTTTAGACGAACGTATACATGGTCAATATGGTAGTCTAAAGCTGTGATGTTTAGATGACCGTATACATGGTCAATATGGTAGTCTAAAGCTGTGATGTTTAGATGACTGTATACATGGTCAATATGGTAGTCTAAAGCTGTGATGTTTAGATGACCTTATACAGGGTCAATATGGTAGTCTAAAGCTGTGATGTTTAGACGAACGTATACATGGTCAATATGGTAGTCTAAAGCTGTGATGTTTAGATGACCGTATACATGGTCAATATGGTAGGCTAAAGCTGTGATGTTTAGATGACCGTATACGTGGTCAATATGGTAGTCTAAAGCTGTGATGTTTAGATGACCGTATACATGGTCAATATGGTAGGCTAAAGCTGTGTTAGAGTAATAACTGTTGCAATAATATCAAGGAATAACAAATAAAAAAATAAGCAGGTAACTATAAACGGCTAAAACCATTATTAATGTGTGGTGCTATTGCCTGGTCTTTGAGGCAGTAATTTTAAAATACTGAATCCACGCATAATATCACACTGATTTAACAAGATTTAACAAGATTTAACAAGATTTAACAAGATTTAACAAGACTGCCATCCAGAGCTACAAGCTCCAGATGGCACACACAAGGAAGCCTTTGGCTTATCGAGAGTCCAACAATGTTCCACCTACGTATAGCCCGCCCTCTCCCGATAGCTGTCAATTTTATTTTTTAACATATTCATATTGCTAGCATTAACACAATCATCAGATAATTTGTTCCAGTAATTTATTGTCTCTGAGAGAATGAGTATTTTCTCACATCTAACCTACACTGTTCTTTGACTAATGCTGCATTGTACCCTCTGGTTCTACTGCCATCTTTAAGTTTGAAGAAAATATTTCTATCAATTTCTTCATAACCATTCAATATTTAAAAAACTTCTATTTGGTCTCCTCTTAGTCTGCTAGTCTCTAATGTTGTCAACCCACATTCTAACAGGTGTCTTTCATAACTAAGATCTTTCAGTTCAGGAATCAGCTAAGTTGCTCTTCGTTGCACTCTTTCTAGCTTATCTATGTCCTCCTTACGAGACATGGCCGCCATGCTTGAATGCAATATTCCAAATTAAGTCTAACTATTGCTTTTCACAGTGGTACAAGCAGCTGTTTCTCCTTACATGTCATATTTCTTCTATTACTGAACATTCTTCAGAATAGTTTGTTTTCAAATCAGAAACTTTAATTTTTTATATCCAAGATGTATTTAATTTACCTGGTTAATTTACCTTTCGTCAACGTATCACGTCTCTACCAGGTAAATTAAATACATCTTGGATATGAAAAATGAAAGTTTCTGATTTGATATTTCTTCTATTTAGCCGTACTATTTGGTTACCCTTTGAAGCAGCAATTCCACATTGCTCTGAAACTTTCATGTCAGCACAAACTGTCATGCCAAAATTTTTTTTTTTTACAGTTTTACCTAATATAGTATCCCCATCATGTATTCTCTGTCAGCATTCCCATGTCCTATGTGAATGCCTTTATTAAATAAATAATAATATATATATCAAGAATAATATAGGTCCCAACACTGACCCCAATGATGCTGATGTTATATCAATAAATATGTACAGTACCAAATACAGGTTGAGGAAGTGTAACGGCATAGAACTAGTAGCCTGATGATTGGTTGTGCAAACTATTGTTTCTATCGACAGTTCAGCCTACCAATGGTGATAACTCTCAATAGTTAATGTACTGTTGATAAGGTTGGATTGTCACATCAATTATAAGGCAAGACATTACTAGTTTGCTAAACCCTAGACAATGCTGTTTGGCATACCTCCATCAACCAACCAAACCAAACATACTATCAGTACGTAGAAAAGCTGAGATATATAACATATACAACAGATAAAAACACTGGTCTTTCACAGATACCAGCCACCTCAGTCTGATGGCTTCAGGTTTATATCGTCATGTGACGCAGCAATGGAAAGATGTGTCCTGACATGCCTCCATTCCTACACATTTCTCTAGCTGTATAACAATTGATGTACTAGACTGTGTTATTACCTATAGGCAGTTTAGCTAAGATTAAAAAAAATTGGGGTTTGGGTGCTAATGTGGGCTTAGGCTATAGCACGGTGAAATACGGTAGTGGATACAATTTCATTTCTCACATGCTGCATTAGTTTAGTGCGTTCAATGTTGTCTTGTCTAGCCAGGGAAGTAACAACAGTAAAACTATCAGTTGGAAATGGGCTAGCTGTAACGGCAACACAATTGTAAGTTGACAAATGGGCTAGCTGTAACAGCAACACAATTGTAAGTTGACAAATGGGCTAGCTGTAATGGCAACACAATTGTATGTTGACAAATGAGCTAGCTGTAACGGCAACACAATTGTATGTTGACAAATGGGCTAGCTGTAATGGCAACACAATTGTATGTTGACAAATGGGCTAGCTGTAATGGCAACACAATTGTAAGTTGACAAATGGGCTAGCTGTAATGGCAACACAATTGTATGTTGACAAATGGGCTAGCTGTAATGGCAACACAATTGTATGTTAACAAATGGGCTAGCTGTAATGGCAACACAATTGTATGTTGACAAATGGGCTAGCTGTAACAGCAACACAATTGTATGTTGACAAATGGGCTAGCTGTAATGGCAACACAATCGTAAGTTGACAAATGGGCTAGCTGTAATGGCAACACAATTGTATGTTAACAAATGGGCTAGCTGTAATGGCAACACAATTGTATGTTGACAAATGGGCTAGCTGTAACAGCAACACAATTGTATGTTGACAAATGGGCTAGCTGTAATGGCAACACAATTGTATGTTAACAAATGGGCTAGCTGTAATGGCAACACAATTGTATGTTGACAAATGGGCTAGCTGTAACAGCAACACAATTGTATGTTAACAAATGGGCTAGCTGTAACAGCAACACAATTGTATGTTAACAAATGGGCTAGCTGTAATGGCAACACAATTGTATGTTGACAAATGGGCTAGCTGTAATGGCAACACAATTGTATGTTGACAAATGGGCTAGCTGTAATGGCAACACAATTGTAAGTTGACAAATGGGCTAGCTGTAACAGCAACACAATTGTATGTTGACAAATGGGCTAGCTGTAACAGCAACACAATTGTATGTTGACAAATGGGCTAGCTGTAATGGCAACACAATTGTATGTTGACAAATGGGCTAGCTGTAACAGCAACACAATTGTATGTTGACAAATGGCTAGCTGTAACGGCAACACAATTCAAGTTGGGACAAATGGGTTAGCTGTAATGGCACACACAACTGTAAGTTGACAACGGGCTAGCCGAATGGCAACACACCAAGTTGATTAAATGGCCAGCTGTAACAGCGACACACCTTTAAGCTGACAAATGGCCATTGTAACAGCAACACAATTGTATGTTGACAAATGGGCTACTAGTTGTAATGGCAACACAATTCACGTTGACAAATGGGCTAGCTGTAATGGCAAACACAATTGTAAGTTGACAAATGGGCTAGCTGTAACAGCAACACAATTGTATGTTGACAAATGGGCTAGCTGTAACAGCAACACAATTGTATGTTGACAAATGGGCTAGCTGTAATGGCAACACAATTGTATGTTAACAAATGGGCTAGCTGTAACAGCAACACAATTGTATGTTGACAAATGGGCTAGCTGTAATGGCAACACAATTGTAAGTTGACAAATGGGCTAGCTGTAACAGCAACACAATTGTATGTTGACAAATGGGCTAGCTGTAACAGCAACACAATTGTATGTTGACAAATGGGCTAGCTGTAATGGCAACACAATTGTATGTTGACAAATGGGCTAGCTGTAATGGCAACACAATTGTATGTTGACAAATGGGCTAGCTGTAACAGCAACACAATTGTATGTTGACAAATGGGCTAGCTGTAATGGCAACACAATTGTATGTTAACAAATGGGCTAGCTGTAATGGCAACACAATTGTATGTTGATAAATGGGCTAGCTGTAACAGCAACACAATTGTATGTTAACAAATGGGCTAGCTGTAATGGCAACACAATTGTATGTTAACAAATGGGCTAGCTGTAATGGCAACACAATTGTATGTTGACAAATGGGCTAGCTGTAATGGCAACACAATTGTAAGTTGACAAATGGGCTAGCTGTAACAGCAACACAATTGTATGTTGACAAATGGGCTAGCTGTAACAGCAACACAATTGTATGTTGACAAATGGGCTAGCTGTAATGGCAACACAATTGTATGTTGACAAATGGGCTAGCTGTAACAGCAACACAACTGTATGTTGACAAATGGGCTAGCTGTAATGGCAACACAATTGTAAGTTGACAAATGGGCTAGCTGTAACAGCAACACAATTGTATGTTGACAAATGGGCTAGCTGTAATGGCAACACAATGGTAAGTTGACAAATGGGCTAGCTGTAATGGGAACACAATTGTAAGTTGACAAATGGGCTAGCTGTAACAGCAACACAATTGTAAGTTGACAAATGGGCTAGCTGTAACAGCAACACAATTGTAAGTTGACAAATGGGCTAGCTGTAACAGCAACACAATTGTATGTTGACAAATGGGCTAGCTGTAATGGCAACACAATTGTATGTTGACAAATGGGCTAGCTGTAACAGCAACACAATTGTATGTTGACAAATGGGCTAGCTGTAATGGCAATACAATTGTAAGTTGACAAATGGGCTAGCTGTAATGGCAACACAATTGTAAGTTGACAAATGGGCTAGCTGTAACAGCAACACAATTGTATGTTGACAAATGGGCTAGCTGTAACAGCAACACAATTGTATGTTGACAAATGGGGTAGCTGTAATGGCAACACAATTGTATGTTAACAAATGGGCTAGCTGTAATGGCAACACAATTGTAAGTTGACAAATGGGCTAGCTGTAATGGCAACACAATTGTAAGTTGACAAATGGGCTAGCTGTAATGGCAACACAATTGTAAGTTGACAAATGGGCTAGCTGTAATGGCAACACAATTGTATGTTAACAAATGGGCTAGCTGTAACAGCAACACAATTGTAAGTTGACAAATGGGCTAGCTGTAACGGCAACACAATTGTATGTTAACAAATGGGCTAGCTGTAACAGCAACACAATTGTATGTTGACAAATGGGCTAGCTGTAACAGCAACACAATTGTATGTTAACAAATGGGCTAGCTGTAATGGCAACACAATTGTATGTTAACAAATGGGCTAGCTGTAATGGCAACACAATTGTATGTTAACAAATGGGCTAGCTGTAACAGCAACACAATTGTAAGTTGACAAATGGGCTAGCTGTAACAGCAACACAATTGTATGTTAACAAATGGGCTAGCTGTAATGGCAACACAATTGTATGTTAACAAATGGGCTAGCTATAGCGGCAACACAATTGTATGTTGTGAAATGGGCTAGCTGTGACTAACTGGTGTATGTTGACAAATGGGCCTAGCTGTAACGGCAACACAATTGTATGTTGACAAATGGGCTAGCTGTAATGGCAACACAATTGTAAGTTAACAAATGGGCTAGCTGTAATGGCAACACAATTGTAAGTTAACAAATGGGCTAGCTGTAATGGCAACACAATTGTATGTTGACAAATGGGCTAGCTGTAACGGCAACACAATTGTATGTTGACAAATGGGCTAGCTGTAATGGCAACACAATTGTATGTTGACAAATGGGCTAGCTGTAACGGCAACACAATTGTATGTTAACAAATGGGCTAGCTGTAATGGCAACACAATTGTAAGTTGACAAATGGGCTAGCTGTAATGGCAACACAATTGTATGTTAACAAATGGGCTAGCTGTAATGGCAACACAATTGTATGTTGACAAATGGGCTAGCTATAACAGCAACACAATTGTATGTTGACAAATGGGCTAGCTGTAATGGCAACACAATTGTATGTTGACAAATGGGCTAGCTGTAATGGCAACACAATTGTATGTTGACAAATGGGCTAGCTGTAATGGCAACACAATTGTAAGTTGACAAATGGGCTAGCTGTAATGGCAACACAATTGTATGTTGACAAATAGGCTAGCTGTAATAGACAACACAATTGTATGTGACAAATGGGCTGCTGTAACAGCAACACAATTGTATGTTGACAAATGGGCTAGCTGTAATGGCAACACAATTGTATGTTGACAAATGGGCTAGCTGTAATGGCAACACAATTGTATGTTGACAAATGGGCTAGCTGTAATGGCAACACAATTGTAAGTTGACAAATGGGCTAGCTGTAATGGCAACACAATTGTAAGTTGACAAATGGGCTAGACGTAACAGCCAGAAAATTACCAGCAATTACATGGTAAGATGGAAATGGACTGTGACAGCAGACAATTGTAAACTGGAGATGGGCTATAACAACAGTCAACTGTAAGCAAGCAGTAAGTGACATCTAAAAGCAGCAAATTAACTGGAAATTGGCACAAAAAGCAACAAAATAATTATTATTCAAAATTCACTTTAAAAGTAGCAACAAAGGTGTTGGTTGTAAATGGGCTGTTTCCAAAGGAGAATTATGATTTAGAAATGGGTTGTAACATATGCAAGTTGGAAATGAACTGTTACATTGGTGAAAATATAAGTTGGAAATGGGCTGTATCAGGAGTGAAACAATATACATGTATTGGAGATGAGATATAACAGCCACAATACGGTAAGTTGAAAGGTTAAAAAGAAATATATCACAAATAGGCTTTAAAAGTGAAAAAATTGGAAATGAACTGTAACAGCAAGAAATGTGTTGGAAATTGAAATTGCCTGAAATAGTAACAACATTCAAATCATCATTGGAAATGGAAAGGCGGCAAAGTCATAAATTGGAAATGGGCTGTGCCTTAGTGGCACTCAGTTAATTATTTGTAACAACAGAATCTTGTGCGTTGTAATGTTCATTATTACTACAACAGAGACGAACCAGATAAATGACAACTTATTTGGCTGCACACAGTAAGTAATGTGCTGCAATTAAGAGTACCCGATAGTTGTTGACCACATCACCACGTCAGAGTAAACTGGAAATCAGGTCGAGTTGGTGTGTCAGGTTGAAAGAAGATTATTCAAGACAAAACACTCACATGCACGCATGCATGAGTACATGCACACACTCTCTCTTTCTCTCACACAGTAGTTAGGCTGAAATCCCATCCACGTCCTTCATGGTATGCAGACATTAAAGTAGACTGAGGTCACTGGAATGCTTAGGACAATCTTGCAGAATATGCATCACTGCTCTAAAAATCTATATAAACCTGAATAATTCCAGCTGAAAATAATGTTAATACTAAAATATACAATTTTATTTGATCAACCTCAGATCACAGTAGATTTGTAGATGGAGTTGATCAGAGGACAGTAACCACGCGTGCAAATGTCTGACTCATTATCCAAAAGTTGGTGATGGTGAAAAAGTCTTGTTCTTGATCCAAAACTGGCCAAACGTGATTTCTTGATGATGGACTCCAACTCCTCGTTTAAAAAAGCAATGTTGTAGCAGATGCAGAACAACCTCCTACCAAAGGTTGTATGAGTCTGGAGGGTGAAACAAGTCACAGACTCCTACCAAGGACTGTATAAGGAGTCTGGAGGGTAAAACAAGGTGTTTCACTCACAGACTCCTACCAAGGGCTGTATAAGGAGTCTGGAGGGTAAAACAAGGTGTTTCACTCACAGACTCCTACCAAGGGTTGTATAAGGAGTCTAGAGGGTGAAGCAAGGTGTTTCACTCACAGACTCCTACCAAGGGTTGTATAAGGAGTCTAGAGGGTGAAGCAAGGTGTTTCACTCACAGACTCCTACCAAGGGCTGTATAAGGAGTCTGGAGGGTAAAACAAGGTGTTTCACTCACAGACTCCTACCAAGGGTTGTATAAGGAGTCTAGAGGGTGAAGCAAGGTGTTTCACTCACAGACTCCTACCAAGGGTTGTATAAGGAGTCTAGAGGGTGAAGCAAGGTGTTTCACTCACAGACTCCTACCAAGGGCTAAGGAGTCCAAGGTGTTTCACTCACAGACTCCTACCAAGGGTTGTATAAGGAGTCTAGAGGGTGAAGCAAGGTGTTTCACTCACAGACTCCTACCAAGGGTTGTATAAGGAGTCTAGAGGGTGAAGCAAGGTGTTTCACTCACAGACTCCTACCAAGGGTTGTATAAGGAGTCTAGAGGGTGAAGCAAGGTGTTTCAGACTGATGCTCTCCTACTGCGAACAGAGGCCAGTGGACGAAAGAAGGAGTCTCAGACTCATAGACTCCTGTGAGAAACAAAGCGTGCCTACCTTCAAGAGCCTCATTTGGTCGGTGAGGATCTCAACATTTTCAAGGTGAGGCTGGAGAACATCGTCAGGGAACAACATCTTGTGACTCTGAGAGACAATGGCACAATCAGAGTAAAAGACACCCAGCAACAAACCATGCACAAGAGTATCACCAGTAATTATTGGTCAATAGAACCGTGTACGTAAATGTGACAATGTTTCTCAAAAAATACAACATTAAACATAAATTATGATAACTGTTTTGATTCAAAAACGGTTTTTAGTATGTAAAACGCACTTTGAATATGGACTGGTCAGTTATGTCATAAAATCAATAGAGTGAAAGTGTCAGATGGGTCTGTGGCCCAAGCGCTTGTACAAGGATATTTGACATCGATTTAAAAATTGTTGGTGACACACAGTGCATTGCAAAATTATGTCACACTGCTAATTCTGACCAACGAATATGTACATAACAAAAAATCGTAGCAAAAAAAGATTGGACTCGGACAAAAATTATAGAAACATCCCTAAATATGTAAACTGGTCTTTTTGAACCCTGTACACTTCAAGATTACTTTATAGGATAAACAGTTAAAAACTGTTAAAAAGGGCCTTCCTTGAATACATCTCAGGCTGAAATGAGCATGATCAGAAACAATGTCTTTTTGTCGACTTACACGAGAGAACGGCTCGAGACTGACAAGGATGTTACTGAGCACGCTCAGTAGAACCATTTCGTCCTGGAAGCCGCTCCAGATCTGGGCCAGGTGAATGAACTGGGGCTGCAAAACACATGACATCAGATTAAGAGGAAATCTAAGTTGAGAAAAAGATAACTCAACTTTTTTATTGCTACACATTTGTGAAGATCCACTTTATTGTTTAAATTTGATTATTTGTGATAACAATATTCTTAAAAAAGAACCTAATTTATACATCCACCTGATGGTGATTTTGTGGTCAAAGGGGTACCAGAACACTACAAAGGCTGCAGATGCAGGTGGAACATTTTTCATGTTATCACTGATTGACAGGGAATTACAATAAATGATGGATCCGGTGATCAGTTTTAGTCATGGATTGACGTGAGATCCTGCTGAAAAGGGGTGTATGTTTATTAGGGCAAATACACTTAATAGAAGGAATACGCAATATGCAAACTACTTACATACACCTGGGCCGTAGGAACAGCTGTCTTTGACTGCACCGTGGCCTGGAGCTGCTCCAGTCTCGACGCTAGATGGGACTCCAGCTGCTCCACCTGCTGGGCACATCTGATAACATCATTCTGCAAGAAACAAATGGAGCGTATCAAAACGTGTTGTATAATAAAGTTGTATAAATGGACGTAGGCTCTTCCTAGTTTTTCATCTATTAATTAATGTAATGTTCTTAAGACCTATACTAACTTTGTTGCAGGTATACTGCCTGCCAAATTGTGTTTAGTAAGCCGTAACAACGGTCACTATTTGAAGCCACGACCGCGGGTGCATGTGTAAATAGTCAACAAAACATCCAGTTTCAAAACAAGCGTTATTGGCAATATGGCCGAATTGGGCTGAGTTGATGATGATGATTTTATTCAATATAAAAATGCAAACATGTAAATAAATAAAATATAAATACAGCTAGAGTACATGATATATAATGATTACACAAGAAACTGCACGCACTTTTTGTTTCTACTTTGGTCCATAGATAGACAGACAAATACATGACACAGTTATTAATAAAATAACAAAGACTAAAACAGCAATAATTAATAACCTAAATGCTAATACTCTGATGTCAAAAGACATTAATACTGATGATATTGTAAAGGAGGTTATCTCCTGATTATTAAGATAATTTAACAAAACAAAATTGATTAGACATTAAAATGATGTTATTAGTAAAAGAGATTCCCACCTGATTTGTAAGATATCTCAATACCCAATGTTTTAGTAGATACATGTACCTCAAAAACAAGATGGAATTAATAGTAGACAAATAAGCTGGCTTCCTGATTATTTGAACAAAAACTGTTTCATTATATATTTAAATTGAGTCTTGTTAGGAGCACCTTGTATGTTATATGGCGATTCATTCCATGCCTGTATACCTGTGTAGTAAAAAGAAGTTTGACCGAAAGATTTAACATACTGCACATGAAGAGACAAAGTACTAGATCTTGTATTTATACCGTGTTGCTTGCGTGTTACGTTGAAAGAATCGGACAAATAAATCGGTGCTCTGTCATTGACAATATTATAGACAAGGTTCAATTTTAGTTGCTCAACCCGTAGATCCACTGGTAACATATTGACCTGTCTAAACCTTGTTCACGGTACACTGTAGCCTAGAGTTATATTTCTGAGTTAAACCGGAGAACCACAGTGAATAGGCATAGTTATCACTGCTAGTACATTGAACTATGTATACCTTGGTAGTGTAATAACAGTGAACAAACAGGTCATGATGTCAACGTGTGCCATACAAAAACAATGTTTGTAAACATGCTTTTCAATTTAATTTTGTAATTTTACCTAACACCAACAATTATCAGCCATAGAAGACCCATTCATAGATTCAACACTTTGGAAATCAACCCCTCTCGAAGGCCACGCAAAGACCCCATCCTTACATTATGGTTTTAGATGGCTTTTCCTTGGTAGGGATCTTTCATGAGACCACAGTACTACTGCGACACTATTGTTTAGAAGAGAGCCGTGGTGCAGTGATTAGAGTTTCGAAATCTCGATCGAGAGAACCCGTGTTCGAATCCTGTGCTGCTATGTCGAACCATGGTAGTACCTGCCTATAGACAGTGGTGGATATTTGTGTATGAATAGTCTTCGCGCATTAATTGCATCATGGCTGAATGCTTCCCAGAGAGGTCGAGATGGCGTTTGATTAAACAGGTCTTCCAGGGAGTAAAGTGTAAAGCGCATTGAGCAGCCCTGAGGACTGGATACTGCGCTATATAAGAAGTTATCTTTTTTTAATAAACATCACCAACAGTCACCCTATTGTTTACAACCCACAGCTGATAACAGTGGAACTACAATAGGTAACAATACTATGTGGTCACTGCAAACAACACACACTGCCACAACTGACAAGGAGGAACAATGTCTGACCAGGATGATGTGGAGGAAGGCCTCGTGTTGACGACAGTTGATGAGTGCCTGCTTCAGCAGAGGCAGTGACAGCCCTTCTGTGTGCGTAGGCGGATGAGCCGACATACTCGATTTTGTATCCATAGAAGCAGAGATCATCCTCTGGGCAAGGGCTACAAAAAACAAAGACGTACTTGATCAAAGGTAATTGAGACTTGTTCGTAGTCTCTCATCCATATCACTGTCATGTTTAAGGACATCTCTAAAGTCTCACACTCTTAGTAGTCATTTTATACAGATATATCACTGAACTCATTAAATTTATTTATGTTTTACCGTGATGGAAATTATTTGAATATTTAATATTACCTATTTTATCAGCTTTTAAAGCTTTTTATTTATTTGAGTACATTTATTATTACGTTATTATGTATTATATAGTTTTAACTACTTTTTGAAAGATTTATTTGTACATCACATCTATCCAGCAAGAGCAAAGACGTGAAGATAACAAGAGAGACAGACACAAGTGTTCACCTGTGTACTTGTGGAAAGAGAACAAGACAGACAGACACAAGTGTTCACCTGTGTACTTGTAGAGAGAGAACAAGACAGACAGACACAAGTGTTCACCTGTGTACTTGTGGAAAGAGAACAAGACAGACAGACACAAGTGTTCACCTGTGTACCTGTAAAGAGAGAACAAGAGAGACAGACACAAGTGTTCACCTGTGTACTTGTGGAAAGAGAACAAGACAGACAGACACAAGTGTTCACCTGTGTACTTGTAGAGAGAGAACAAGAGAGACAGACACAAGTGTTCACCTGTGTACTTGTAGAGAGAGAACAAGAGAGACAGACACAAGTGTTCACCTGTGTACTTGTGGAAAGAGAACAAGACAGACAGACACAAGTGTTCACCTGTGTACTTGTAGAGAGAGAACAAGATTGACAGACACAAGTGTTCACCTGTGTACTTATAGAGAGAGAACAAGACAGACAGGCACAAGTATTCACCTGTGTACCTGTAGAGAGAGAACAAGATAGACAGACACAAGTGTTCACCTGTGTACTTATAGAGAGAGAACAAGACAGATAGACACAAGTATTCACCTATGTACCTGTAAAGAGAGAACAAGAGAGACAGACACAAGTGTTCACCTGTGTACTTGTAGAGAGAGAACAAGAGAGACAGACACAAGTGTTCACCTGTGTACTTGTAGAGAGAGAACAAGAGAGACAGACACAAGTGTTCACCTGTGTACTTGTAGAGAGAGAACAAGACAGACATACATAAGTGTTCACCTGTGTACCTGTAGAGAGAACAAGAGAAAGACACAAGTGTTCACCTGTGTACTTGTAGGCTGTCTTCAGTGTTTGTTGTAGTTCCGTGTCCACGTTCTGTGTAGTGGCAGGAACAGCCTCATTGAGGATGGCTGGCACTGCAAACATACACTCATCCATCACACTCAGTTCCACTGACACAAGGCCATACACAGCTCACACAGCTCAGCCTAAGACAGACACACATTCCCAATGATCCACACATGTTGGAAGATATACTTAACTCACATGAGTGAAACTTGAGTCAATGTTCTGTAGAGTTTATTTGACTAATACATATTTTAAATATGTGTGTGTGCGTGCATGCATGAGTGCATGCATGCATGAGTGCGTGCATGCATGAGTGAGTGCATGCATGTATGTATGTATGTCTGAGCATATCTGCACCAGTGTCTCCTGTAAGGGATTGACATGTTGTAGGCATCCTAGCAGTCCTATTAGGGTGGTTCGAAGATTTATAGTTGTTTATTTAACCGTGTGATGGGCATCTTGGACACAAACACAACTGCCTATTGCCAGCAGCGTGCATTTTGCTATTTCTGGCAGGGTGCCAAGCACAACAAACACCCTGGCACTGCATTATATAGTATATATATATATATAGTAACATTGTAGTTAGGCAATATATAAAAACATTGTGAATAACTATGGGCACTGCATAAACTCTTTGATCTAGATGTGGCTTTAACTAGAAATATTACTAGGTATCTTTTCTTGCCTTGAACTAATGCAGAGATGTGACATGAGTTGCAATAATCATAATTTATCTGGCACCTGAATCCACTTAAAATCAAATGTTTTAGGGCACTTTACAATGGATGAAGAAGATGGAGAGTGAAATAAAGCTGAGACACTCATGGAGGAGAGGGAGAGTGAGATAAAGTTGAGACACTCATGGAGAAGAGGGAGAGTAAGATAAAGCTGAGACACTCACAGAGAAGAGGGAGAGTGAAATAAAGGTGAGACTCTCACGGAGAAGAGGGAGAGTGAGATAAATTTGAGACACTCACGGAAAAGAGGGAGAGTGAGATAAAACTGAGACACTCGCGGAAAAGAGGGAGAGTGAGATAAACCTGAGACACTCGTGGAGAAGAGGGAGAGTGAGATAAAGCTGAGACACTCACGGAGAAGAGGGAGAGTGAGATAAAGCTGAGACACTCACGGAGAAGAGGGAGAGCGAGATAAAGCTGAGACACTCACAGAGAAGAGGGAGAGTGAGATAAAGATGAGGCACTCACGGAGAAGAGGGAGAGTGAGATAAAGCTGAGGCACTCACGGAGAAGAGGGAGAGTGAGATAAAGCTGAGACACTCATGGAGAAGAGGGAGAGTGAGATAAAGCTGAGACACTCATGGAGAAAAGGGAGAGTGAAATAAAGGTG
This sequence comes from Paraescarpia echinospica, assembly GCA_020002185.1. Classification (NCBI taxonomy): domain Eukaryota; kingdom Metazoa; phylum Annelida; class Polychaeta; order Sabellida; family Siboglinidae; genus Paraescarpia; species Paraescarpia echinospica. Next base: position 73,254,280 of record CM034534.1, read on the forward strand.
AGGCACTCACGGAGAAGAGGGAGAGTGAGATAAACCTGAGACACTCGTGGAGAAGAGGGAGAGTGAGATAAAGCTGAGGCACTCACGGAGAAGAGGGAGAGTGAGATAAACCTGAGACACTCGTGGAGAAGAGGGAGAGTGAGATAAAGCTGAGACACTCACGGAGAAAAGGGAGAGTGAAATAAAGCTGAAGCACTCACGGTCGTCGATGCCCTCCCCTCCCTTGCCACACTCCTTGTTGAAGAGACGGATGCCGGTGACTATCATGGTGAGTTCCTGAAGCTGTCTCTCCTTGTCTCGCTTCGACAGCGACATGAACGTACCCAGCTCAGTCTGAGGGAACACGCTCTGGAGGGCCGCTGCAACACACAACATCACATGGTGCAGCATACGACATCACACACTGCTGCAACACATGACATCACATGGTGCAGCATACGACATCACACACTGCTGCAACACACAACATCACATGGTGCAGCATACGACATCACACACTGCTGCACATAGCAACATGCTACAACACGACATCACACACTGCTGCACATAGCCACACACGCTGCAACACACAACATCACATGGTGCAGCATACGACATCACACACTGCTGCACATAGCAACACACTACAACACACAACATCACATGGTGCAGCATACGACATCACACACTGCTGCACATAGCAACACATGCTGCAACACACATCACATGGTGCAGCATACGACATCACACACTGCTGCACATAGCAACACATGCTGCAACACACAACATCACATGGTGCAGCATACGACATCACACACTGCTGCACATAGCAACACACTACAACACGACATCACACAATGCTGCACATAGCATCACACGCTGCGACACATGACATCACACAGTGCAACACACGACATGAACATTAGCAGCATACGATATCACATGCTGCAACACGACATCACATGCTGCGGCACATAGCATCACATGCTGGAACACATGACATCACACACTGCAGTGCATAGCATCATACAGTGCAACACACGCTGCAGCACATGACATCACATGCTTCAACACACAGCATCACATGATGCAGCACTTGACATCACATGCTGCAGCATGATATCACACGCTGAAGCACACAACAGCATATGTTGCAGTACATAGCATCACACACTGCAGCACAGAACATCACATGCTACAATACATGGCATCACACGCTGAAGTACGTAGCATCACACTGCAGATGTTCATAACAAGACATCACATGCTGTAGTACATAATGTCCATGGATCCTACCTATGGTCTCTCTCTCTACAGCAATGTCCATGGACCCTACCTATGGCCTCTCTCACTACAGCAATGTCCATGGACCCTACCTATGGTCTCTCTCTCTACAGCAATGTCCATGGACCCTACCTGTGGCCTCTCTCACTACAGCAATGTCCATGGACCCTACCTGTGGCCTCTCTCCCTACAGCAATGTCCATGGGCCCTACCTGTGGCCTCTCTTACTACAGCAATGTCCATGGACCCTACCTATGGCCTCTCTCACTACAGCAATGTCCATGGACCCTACCTGTGGTCTCCCTCACTACAACAATGCCCATAGACCCTACCTGTGGCCTCTCTCACTACAGCAATGTCCATGGACCCTACCTATGGCCTCTCTCACTACAGCAATGTCCATGGACCCTACCTGTGGTCTCCCTCACTACAGCAATGCCCATAGACCCTACCTGTAGCCTTTCTCACTTAAGCAATATCCATGGACCCTACCTGTGGCCTCTCTCACTACAGCAATGTCCATGGACCCTACCTTTGGCCTCTCTCACTACAGCAATGTCCATGGACCCTACCTGTGGCCTCTCTCACTACAACAATGTTCATGGGCCCTACCTGTGACCTCTCTCACTACAGCAATGTCCATGGACCCTACCTGTGGCCTCTCTCACTACAGCAATGTCCATGGACCCTACCTTTGGCCTCTCTCACTACAGCAATGTCCATGGACCCTACCTGTGGCCTCTCTCACTACAACAATGTTCATGGGCCCTACCTGTGACCTCTCTCACTACAGCAATGTCCATGGACCCTACCTGTGGCCTCTCTCACTACAGCAATGTCCATGGACCCTACCTTTGGCCTCTCTCACTACAGCAATGTCCATGGACCCTACCTGTGGCCTCTCTCACTACAGCAATGTTCATGGGCCCTACCTGTGGCCTCTCTCACTACAGCAATGTCCATGGACCCTACATGTGGCCTCTCTCTCTACAGCAATGTCCATGGGCCCTACCTATGGCCTCTCTCACTACAGCAATGTCCATGGACCCTACCTATGGCCTCTCTCACTACAGCAATTTCCATGGGCCCTGCCTATGGCCTCTCTCACTACAGCAATGTCCATGGACCCTATCTGTGGTCTCCCTCACTACAGCAATGTCCATTGGCCCAATCTATGGCCTCTCTCACTACAGCAATGTTCATGGGCCCTACCTATGGCCTCTCTCACTACAGCAATGTTCATGGACCCTACCTATGGCCTCTCTCACTACAGCAACATCCATGGGCCCTATCTATGGCCTCTCTCACTACAGCAATGTTCATGGGCCCTACCTATGGCCTCTCTCACTACAGCAATGTCCATGGACCCTACCTATGGCCTCTCTCACTACAGCAATGTCCATGGGCCCTACCTATGGCCTCTCTCACTACAGCAATGTCCATGGGCCCTACCTATGGCATCTCTCACTACAGCAATGTCCATGGACCCTACCTGTGGCCTCTCTCACTACAGCAATGTTCATGGGCCCTACCTATGGCCTCTCTCATTACAGCAATGGCCATGGACCCTACCTATGGCCTCTCTCACTACAGCAATGTCCATGGGCCCTACCTATGGCCTCTCTCCCTACAGCAATGTCCATGGGCCCTACCTGTGGTCTCCCTCACTACAGCAATGTCCATGGACCCTACCTGTGGCCTATCTCACTACAGCAATGCCCATGGACTCTACCTGTGGCCTCTCTCACTACAGCAATGTCTATTGACCCTACCTGTGGCCTCTCTCACTACAGCAATGTTCATGGGCCCTACCTATGGCCTCTCTCACTACAGCAATGTTCATGGACCCTACCTATGGCCTCTCTCACTACAGCAACATCCATGGGCCCTATCTATGGCCTCTCTCAATACAGCAATGTTCATGGGCCCTACCTATGGCCTCTCTCACTACAGCAATGTCCATGGACCCTACCTATGGCCTCTCTCACTACAGCAATGTCCATGGGCCCTACCTATGGCCTCTCTCACTACAGCAATGTCCATGGGCCCTACCTATGGCCTCTCTCACTACAGCAATGTCCATGGACCCTACCTGTGGCCTCTCTCACTACAGCAATGTTCATGGGCCCTACCTATGGCCTCTCTCATTACAGCAATGTCCATGGACCCTACCTATGGCCTCTCTCACTACAGCAATGTCCATGGGCCCTACCTATGGCCTCTCTCCCTACAGCAATGTCCATGGGCCCTACCTGTGGTCTCCCTCACTACAGCAATGTCCATGGACCCTACCTGTGGCCTATCTCACTACAGCAATGCGCATGGACTCTACCTGTGGCCTCTCTCACTACAGCAATGTCTATTGACCCTACCTGTGGCCTCTCTCCCTACAGCAATGTGCATGGACCCTACCTGTGGCCTATGTCACTACAGCAATGTCCTTTGGGCCCTACCTGTGGCCTCTCTCATTACAGCAATGTCCATGAGCCCTACCTGTGGTCTCCCTCATTACAGCAATGTCCATGGACCCTACCTATGGCCTCTCTCACTACAGCAATGTCCATGGGCCGTACCTATGGCCTCTCTCCCTACAGCAATGTCTATGGGCCCTACCTGTGGTCTCCCTCACTACAGCAATGTCCATGGACCCTACCTGTGGCCTATTTCACTACAGCAATGCCCATGGACTCTACCTGTGGCCTCTCTCACTACAGCAATGTCTATTGACCCTACCTGTGGCCTCTCTCCCTACAGCAATGTCCATGGACCCTACCTGTGGCCTCTCTCACTACAGCAATGTTCATGGGCCCTACCTATGGCCTCTCTCATTACAGCAATGTCCATGGACCCTACCTATGGCCTCTCTCACTACAGCAATGTCCATGGGCCCTACCTATGGCCTCTCTCCCTACAGCAATGTCCATGGACCCTACCTGTGGTCTCCCTCACTACAGCAATGTCCATGGACCCTACCTGTGGCCTATCTCACTACAGCAATGCCCATGGACTCTACCTGTGGCCTCTCTCACTACAGCAATGTCTATTGACCCTACCTGTGGCCTCTCTCCCTACAGCAATGTCCATGGACCCTACCTGTGGCCTATGTCACTACAGCAATGTCCTTTGGGCCCTACCTGTGGCCTCTCTCATTACAGCAATGTCCATGAGCCCTACCTGTGGTCTCCCTCATTACAGCAATGTCCATGGACCCTACCTATGGCCTCTCTCACTACAGCAATGTCCATGGGCCGTACCTATGGCCTCTCTCCCTACAGCAATGTCTATGGGCCCTACCTGTGGTCTCCCTCACTACAGCAATGTCCATGGACCCTACCTGTGGCCTATTTCACTACAGCAATGCCCATGGACTCTACCTGTGGCCTCTCTCACTACAGCAATGTCTATTGACCCTACCTGTGGCCTCTCTCCCTACAGCAATGTCCATGGACCCTACCTGTGGCCTCTCTCTCTCTACAGCAATGTCCATGGGCCCTACCTATGGCCTCTCTCACTACAGCAATGTCCATGGACCCTACCTATGGCCTCACTCACTACAGCAATGTCCATGGGCCCTGCCTATGGCCTCTCTCACTACAGCAATGTCCATGGACCCTATCTGTGGTCTCCCTCACTACAGCAATGTCCATTGGCCCAATCTATGGCCTCTCTCACTACAACAATGTCCATGGGCCCTACCTGTGGCCTCTCTCACTACAGCAATGTACATGGGCCCTACCTGTGGCCTCTCTCACTACAGCAATGTCCATGAGCCCTACCTGTGGTTTCCCTCACTACAGCAATGCCATGGACCCTACCTGTGGCCTCTCTCACTACAGCAATGTCCATGGGCCCTACCTGTGGCCTCTCTCACTACAGCAATGTCCATGGGCCCTACCTGTGGCCTCTCTCACTACAGCAATGTCCATGGACCCTACCTTTGGCCTCTCTCACTACAGCAATGTCCATGGACCCTACCTGTGGCCTCTCTCACTACAGCAATGTTCATGGGCCCTACCTGTGGCCTCTCTCACTACAGCAATGTCCATGGACCCTACCTGTGGCCTCTCTCTCTCTACAGCAATGTCCATGGGCCCTACCTATGGCCTCTCTCACTACAGCAATGTCCATGGACCCTACCTATGGCCTCACTCACTACAGCAATGTCCATGGGCCCTGCCTATGGCCTCTCTCACTACAGCAATGTCCATGGACGCTATCTGTGGTCTCCCTCACTACAGCAATGTCCATTGGCCCAATCTATGGCCTCTCTCACTACAACAATGTCCATGGGCCCTACCTGTGGCCTCTCTCACTACAGCAATGTACATGGGCCCTACCTGTGGCCTCTCTCACTACAGCAATGTCCATGGGCCCTGCCTGTGGTCTCTCTCACTACAGCAATGTCCACGGGCCCTACCTGTGGCCTCTCTCTCTACAGCAATGTCTATTGACCCTACCTGTGGCCTCTCTCCCTACAGCAATGTCCATGGACCCTACCAGTGGCCTCTCTCACAACAGCAATGTCCATGGACCCTACCTGTAGCCTCTCTCACTACAGCAATGTTCATGGGCCCTACCTGTGGCCTCTCTCACTACAGCAATGTCCATGGACCCTATCTGTGGCCTCTCTCTCTACAGCAATGTCCATCAACCCTACCTGTGGCCTATCTCACTACAGCAATGTTCATGGGCCCTACCTGTGGCCTCTCTCACTACAGCAATGTTCATGGGCCCTACCTATGGCCTCTCTCACTACAGCAATGTCCATGGACCCTACCTATGGCCTCTCTCACTACAGCAACATCCATGGGCCCTATCTATGGCCTCTCTCACTACAGCAATGTTCATGGGCCCTACCTATGGCCTCTCTCACTACAGCAATGTCCATGGACCCTACCTATGGCCTCTCTCACTACAGCAATGTCCATGGGCCCTACCTATGGCCTCTCTCACTACAGCAATGTCCATGGACCCTACCTGTGGCCTCTCTCACTACAGCAATGTTCATGGGCCCTACTTATGGCCTCTCTCATTACAGCAATGTCCATGGACCCTACCTATGGCCTCTCTCACTACAGCAATGTCCATGGGCCCTACCTATGGTCTCTCTCCCTACAGCAATGTCCATGGGCCCTACCTGTGGTCTCCCTCACTAGAGCAATGTCCATGGACCCTACCTGTGGCCTATCTCACTACAGCAATGCCCATGGACTCTACCTGTGGCCTCTCTCACTACAGCAATGTCTATTGACCCTACCTGTGGCCTCTCTCCCTAGAGCAATGTCCATGGACCCTACCTGTGGCCTATGTCACTACAGCAATGTCCTTTGGGCCCTACCTGTGGCCTCTCTCACTACAGCAATGTCCATGAGCCCTACCTGTGGTCTCCCTCATTACAGCAATGTCCATGGACCCTACCTATGGCCTCTCTCACTACAGCAATGTCCATGGGCCCTACCTATGGCCTCTCTCCCTACAGCAATGTCCATGGGCCCTACCTGTGGTCTCCCTCACTACAGCAATGTCCATGGACCCTACCTGTGGCCTATCTCACTACAGCAATGCCCATGGACTCTACCTGTGGCCTCTCTCACTACAGTAATGTCTATTGACCCTACCTGTGGCCTCTCTCCCTACAGCAATGTCCATGGACTCTACCTGTGGCCTATGTCACTACAGCAATGTCCTTTGGGCCCTACCTGTGGCCTCTCTCACTACAGCAATGTCCATGAGCCCTACCTGTGGTCTCCCTCACTACAGCAATGTCCATGGACCCTACCTGTGGCCTCTCTCACTACAGCAATGTCCATGAGCCCTACCTGTGGCCTCTCTCACTACAGCAATGTCCATGGGACCTACCTGTGGCCTCTCTCACTACAGCAATGTCCATGGACCCTACCTGTGGCCTCTCTCACTACAGCAATGTCCATGGGCCCTGCCTATGGCCTCTCTCACTACAGCAATGTACATGGGCCCTACCTGTGGCCTCTCTCACTACAGCAATGTCCATGGGCCCTGCCTTTGGTCTCTCTCACTACAGCAATGTCCACGGGCCCTACCTGTGGCCTCTCTCTCTACAGCAATGTCTATTGACCCTACCTGTGGCCTCTCTCACTACAGCAATGTCCATGGACCCTACCTGTGGCCTCTCTCACTACAGCAATGTTCATGGGCCCTACCTGTGGCCTTTCTCATTACAGCAATGTCCATTAGCCCAATCTATGGCCTCTCTCACTACAGCAATGTCCATGGGCCCTACATGTGGCCTCTCTCACTACAGCAATGTACACGGGCCCTACCTGTGGCCTCTCTCACTATAGCAATGTCCATGGGCCCTGCCTGTGGTCTCTCTCACTACAGCAATGTCCACGGGCCCTACCTGTGGCCTCTCTCTCTACAGCAATGTCTATTGACCCTACCTGTGGCCTCTCTCCCTACAGCAATGTCCATGGACCCTACCTGTGGCCTATCTCGCTACAACAATGTCCATGAACCTTCCTGTGGCCTCTCTCTCTACAGCAATGTCCATGGGCCCTACCTGTGGCCTCTCTCTCTACAGCAATGTCCATGGACCCTACCTGTGGCCTCTCTCACTACAGCAATGTCCATGGACCCCACCTGTGGCCTCTCTCACTACAGCAATGTCCATGGGCCCTACCTGTGGCCTCTCTCACTACAGCAATGTCCGTGGGGCTGCCGAGACCAGAGCGTAACAAGACGGCGGAAACCATCTTGCGGTAGAGACTCTCGAGCTCCTCCCTGGTGCGGGCGCGACTGTCCGTGATCTCTCGGATCACCGGCTGCAGACGCGAGTCCAACACTCTCGTGTGCTCCGCCAGGAAGTCGGCTGAAAAATTACAACAGATTCCTGACAACTTGTTTGATGTGACATGCCGTGACACTATACATTTGGTAGTATGGAGTTACCTGCATCATGTGACAGGCCGTGACACTATACATTTGGTAGTATGGAGTTACCTGCATCATGTGACAGGCCGTGACACTACACTTTTGGTAGTATGGAGTTACGTGCATCATGGGACAGGCCATGACATTATACTTTTGGTAGTATGAAGTTATGTGCATCATGTGACAGGCCGTGACACTATACTTTTAGTAGTATGGAGTTACGTGCATCATGTGACAGGCCGTGACACTATACTTTTGGTAGTATGGAGTTACGTGCATCATGTGACAGGCCGTGACACTACACTTTTGGTAGTATGGAGTTACCTGCATCATGTGACAGGCCGTGACACTATACATTTGGTAGTATGGAGTTACCTGCATCATGTGACAGGCCGTGACACTACACTTTTGGTAGTATGGAGTTACGTGCATCATGGGACAGGCCATGACATTATACTTTTGGTAGTATGAAGTTACGTGCATCATGTGACAGGCCGTGACACTATACTTTTAGTAGTATGGAGTTACGTGCATCATGTGACAGGCCGTGACACTATACTTTTGGTAGTATGGAGTTACGTGCATCATGTTAGAATACTTCTCATTTTTACAATGGTATCAATGTTATTTGTGTAAATCAACCTGTGGCAAAAGTTACGGGTGGTTGGACTGACACACCTGAAGAATTTAGTTTAGAGACAAACATTAGAATTTACTATTTGTTTCAAACCATATATATATATATATAAATATATATACAGTATATAGCTGCACGTGTGGCACGGCGATGCTGATTGGCTGAACGTGGATATATCCCGTTTTGATAAAAAATGATGGATGAAACCTTTTATATATATATGTATATATATTATATACTGTATATTGGTGGTTGTAATGGAAAATATGGATATTTTACCAACAAAATTTTAATGTATATCTTTTAATATTAAATAATGATAATACAAAAAATATATATTCAACAGTGTATAGAGTAAGATGTTTTACAAATAAAATAGAAAGAATTACATTGATTACTGCATTATTGGAAGAGCTACAACGTTTCCAAATTATGCTATATTTTCCCCAACAGGCGGCCATCTTTGATTGTTGCCATGGAAATGGAAAGAAAAGAATTTAAAAAATTTTTATTCAATAAGACCTACTCTTAAAAGTGGGCACAAAACATTATATTAATTATGCATTAAAAAAAATCCTATCTAGCTGCCACATCGCCCCCTAGTTTTAATTTTGTTTACCAAATTACTATCTGATAGTCTAACCTGCATTCTAAATATGTAGTCTCATATTTTATTATACAATATTTATGTCCAGATTGGTATTAAAGATGCTATATCTAAAGGTTCTTTCAGGCTAAATTTACATTTACACAACTATGTCTCAAGTATGTAGGTACACTATATTGCTTTATTTTAATGACGCTGTACACTCTATTCAACAGATTTATATGCGGACACCTGTGTACAAATAAAGTTCATTATTATTTATTATTACACACCTCGTGTTGTGTAGTTCATGTCAAAGTACACCTGCAGTTTGATTGTGTCCAGAGATGGTGACGCTGTGTCCAGCAGACGGTCAACACAGATCTATAACACACATGTCACTGCAACTGATAGCACATCTGGAGAGGTCAAGTTCGTGTACAATTTTATATACAGAGCCAAGTTGGTCAATAATAAAAAATTATTTACTATAGATCTTATAAAAATATACCGTTTATCTTGAAAAATTACTGCTAAACAAATAATTACATAAACAAATAAGAGTGTATTGCATAAAGTAGTAAATACATTTAAAAAGTCAAATAAATGTCATTATTAGTTAAATTAAAACTGCACAATGAATAGTACTGAAATCCACAGCATATATATTCTACAGTTGCCATGTTAGTGAACACTGTAGATTAGATACAGGACAGTGTTCATTCTCACAAAGGACTACAAGGAAATGGAACAATTGATCTGCTGAATGTGTAAATACCAGCAGTGCAAAGATGCTTATATCAAAACGCTGGAATCTTGATAAGCCAACTTTCAGTTTCCTTGGCCACTTTGGGGGGGCTTTGGTCTGGATGACAATCTTGATAAGCCAACTTTCAGCTTCCTTGGCCACTTTGGGGGGCTTTGGTCTGGATGACAATCTTGATAAGCCAACTTTCAGCTTCCTTGGCCACTTTAGGGGGCTTTGGTCTGGATGACAATCTTGATAAGCCAACTTTCAGCTTCCTTGGCCACTTTGGGGGGCTTTGGTCTGGATGACAATCTTGATAAGCCAACTTTCAGCTTCCTTCGGCCACTTTGGGGGGCTTTGGTCTGGATGACAATCTTGATAAGTCAACTTTCAGCTTCCTTGGCCACTTTAGGGGGCTTTGGTCTGGATGACAATCTTGATAAGCCAACTTTCAGCTTCCTTGGCCACTTTGGGGGGCTTTGGTCTGGATGACAATCTTGATAAGCCAACTTTCAGCTTCCTTGGCCACTTTGGGGGGGCTTTGGTCTGGATGACAATCTTGATAACCAACTTTCAGTTTCCGTGGCCACTTTGGGGGGCTTTGGTCTGGATGACAATCTTGATAAGTCAACTTTCAGCTTCCTTGGCCACTTTAGGGGGCTTTGGTCTGGATGACAATCTTGATAAGCCAACTTTCAGCTTCCTTGGCCACTTTGGGGGGCTTTGGTCTGGATGACAATCTTGATAAGCCAACTTTCAGCTTCCTTGGCCACTTTAGGGGGCTTTGGTCTGGATGACAATCTTGATAAGCCAACTTTCAGCTTCCTTGGCCACTTTGGGGGGCTTTGGTCTGGATGACAATCTTGATAAGCCAACTTTCAGCTTCCTTGGCCACTTTGGGGGGGCTTTGGTCTGGATGACAATCTTGATAAGCCAACTTTCAGCTTCCTTGGCCTCTTTGGGGGGCTTTGGTCTGGATGACAATCTTGATAAGCCAACTTTCAGCTTCCTTGGCCACTTTGGGGGGGCTTTGGTCTGGATGACAATCTTGATAAGCCAACTTTCAACTTCCTTGGCCTCTTTGGGGGGCTTTGGTCTGGATGACAATCTTGATAAGCCAACTTTCAGCTTCCTTGGCCACTTTGGGGGGGCTTTGGTCTGGATGACAATCTTGATAACCAACTTTCAGCTTCCGTGGCCACTTTGGGGGGCTTTGGTCTGGATGACAATCTTAACAAGCCAACTTTCAGCTTCCTTGGCCACTTTGGGGGGGCTTTGGTCTGGATGACAATCTTGATAAGCCAACTTTCAGCTTCCTTGGCCACTTTGGGGGGGCTTTGGTCTGGATGACAATCTTGATAACCAACTTTCAGCTTCCGTGGCCACTTTGGGGGGCTTTGGTCTGGATGACAATCTTGATAAGCCAACTTTCAGCTTCCTTGGCCACTTTGGGGGGGCTTTGGTCTGGATGACAATCTTGATAAGTCAACTTTCAGCTTCCTTGGCCACTTTAGGGGGCTTTGGTCTGGATGACAATCTTGATAAGCCAACTTTCAGCTTCCTTGGCCTCTTTGGGGGGCTTTGGTCTGGATGACAATCTTGATAAGCCAACTTTCAGCTTCCTTGGCCACTTTGGGGGGGCTTTGGTCTGGATGACAATCTTGATAACCAACTTTCAGCTTCCGTGGCCACTTTGGGGGGCTTTGGTCTGGATGACAATCTTGTTAAGTCAAAGCAATTCAAGCAACTCTGTAGGAGAGCTGCTGCTTCAATATGCAGCTTCTCTACAGGCGTACTCCGCTTTACGGTCACCTTGGTAAGACAGCCACCTTGCAATTAAGGTCAACCTAGGATAGTCCTAAATGATATCCAAACAGTAAGGTATAGGAAATTAATCCCACTAATCAGGTCACCTCACCATCCAGGTCACCTCACCATCCAGGTCACCTCACCATCCAGGTCACCTCACCATCCAGGTCACCTCACCATCCAGGTCACCTCACCATCCAGGTCACCTCACCATTCAGGTCACCCCACCATTCAGGTCACCCCACCATTCAGGTCACCTCACCATTCAGGTCACCTTTGCCCAGTCGTCATGGTGACCTTAATAGTGAGCTCCATTGTATGTTATTGTAGAAATGAGATACGACACAGGCGACTCAACTGTAGTCTCAAACGACTACAGAGATACGTGATTAGTTACCTTGATTAATTTCTGCACATCGTCTTTAGTAAGTGTTCGATCAACGTTGAACTCGTTAGATGGATCTAACACAACAGCCTTCACCTGCAAGATGTAATATGACCATGACTGTTATTGCAATCATTAGCAACTGCATCAGGTGCCACACCTTCAAAAATGGTGCGATTCCATATTTATAACAAACTGTTTCCATCTGTAAGACCTAATTAAATATTTAAACAATAAAATGGTTCACTAAAACATATTTGAGTGGTTTCTTAGAATGTATATAGTTTATACTGCATAAGACAAGTTTACAAAAACAAACAAAAGGACAATCTTCTTTTAAAAAGTATGGAAAGTCGTGTCCCAGACCTCCAGATACGTGTTACTCAGGTTACCATTGTATGACAGTCATAACAATCAGCAACACTTTAATATCATGTCTCAGATATCACAACATGTTTTATTATAGCCCTATGTACAACAAACATGAAACAGTATAACTCAGACTGAGTACATTCACTCACCATGAAGGCGACAAGAGTCTCTGACACAGCCTGGCCTTTGCTCGCACATTCCTGGGCAATCTCCCGGATAATGTTCTTTATTACACTTTCTGCCTGTGCTCGTGACATGGTTGTGGTTTATCAGTTCACTTGTCTTGAAAAACTGAAAATAACAACTCTGGTTTGATAGCAATAGTTTAAAAGACGCCAATTTTTAAAAGTCAATGATAAAAAAGTTTCAACATAATATACTCTCCAAATGTCTACTGATGGGTTGAAGCAAACGTTTTTGGGTGGTTTGTGGGTTTTCACTAGGGTAATTTATGTAATGATTTCAGCCAGTGGTGTTTGCTTTCCTTTGAGTGTGTACTGGTCTTTTATGATTTTGGTAGAAAACTTACACTGGGTGACTGCTGAAGCCAAGGAAGGGTTGTCAAGCCTTTTCACAGGTTGGCCGTCTCCTGTTTCGTGAATAACAATTATGTTTCTTGAAAATAACCTGATGGCATTGGCCATTGCCCAGTGTAAGTGTCGTGGATGGTCATGACACTGCTTTAAGTTTGTAATTTATGTGTTAAGTTATTTAGTTATGTCACCTGGTGAATAGCCCCAGCAGGGGCCACTGCTCAATGTTTGAGTCAGGCAATAGGCGCCGCTGTTGTTGGGTAGAGGGAAGATGGGGCGAACTTGATAGAGTGAAAAAACTGCATGTGTGGTGAGGACGTCGATAATACTAAATAAGTAGAGAGAGAGAGAGCCACATGGGTAAATAATAAATATCATAATTACAACTGCATTAATGCCTATGGAATAGTTGTGGAAATATGTGGCCACTAACTGGTTTGAAGTCATATAATATACGTATCAGTAACTGACATAACGGGCAGCCGTGAAATTGTCTATCAAGCAATGTTGGCATAGCTTTGCAGTTTTGCAGTTATGTGGTTCAATTACCCAAGTCCTATATTTATTGACAGATATTGCCTTTGTAGGTGGGTACAAATTATGCCAAGCAAGGTTTTCGTGATTGTTTCATTGATGAGGTACTATTGTCATGATGCACAAATCATAGATGGTTAACAATGGCATCTGACTGTAAATAATTACACAGGATTCCAACTATTGTGTTTACTGTAGGCCCGGATGTGGGCTCTGTCGTGGTCGCTAGGAGTCAGCACCAACTCGCACAATGTTCACTAAAATGACTAGGCTTTCAATATGGATTGATGTCACATATAGTACAGATAGTAAACCTGTATTTGTTTTCATAGTCATTACAGACATCCTCGAGTTGGGAATATTATCACCAGTATTCAATATTTATTGTAGTATCGATATATATATATCTATATGTGTAACTAACATGAGCATGTGCATTACGTGGCCAGACTGAGCATTACTTTGAGTGAATGCCTCGAATAATAACAGTTTCATTTTGTAGTATGGCAGTGTTTTTGGTTTGTTAGTTTATTGTGACATGGCTTTGTTGCCATATTGACGAGGCAGAGTTTAACTATGCACTACTGGTGTCAACATGTTAATGCCAGAGAACAAGATGCTTAACATTTGTATTTTTGATGGTACAATAGAGGTATGGTAGTTTGGGGAGATATCTTGGATCTTAATTGTGAAATGTGCATGGTACATACGATCAAGTAATCGTGAACATTGAAGAATTATCAAACTGAGAGTATCTTCTTGTTATTTAGACCTACTATTGCATTAATATACAGCTTAGCTGTACTGCATGTGTGTATGTGTATTGTCAATCCTGGTCAAGAAGTGATAACAGGGATTCACAGGCTTATATATTGTGTATACATGTGTATGTAACACGGATGTAGCTTTGCTGTACGTGGGGGCTGGTTGCCTTTGTGGATTCTTTCTCAATTGAGATGTGTTAAGCATTACCATTATGTTGTTTAGACATGATGATGGGAAGGTGTTTGTATTGTGTGTAATGTTGTTTTAGGTTTCTGGTTGTGTCATGTGCAATATTGTTTACTGTAACATAGGTCATTATTACAGGGTCTTCTTAATTTCTGCCTGCATGTCTAATAAAGAATTGAGAAAAAAAAACTTGTCATCCTTTCGGGATCCAACTAGCAATAGAGCGGAACCCTCACCTCCATCTTGACATATGGGTCGAAGCGCCTCAAGTCATGATTATATGTGGTCAAATTTAAGTTTTCCATTTCAGACTTCACTGACACTCTCTACTCCAGTGTCTTCATATATATTTCATTTTCAAATTCCGAACCTGCCTGGCTGTATTATGACATATGATATGTACCAGTGTTACGACTGACATCCAAATTTAGGCAAACAAATATCCTAATATTTTATTTCTGTATGGCGTAATATTCGGTGCAAGTGTTTTATATAGTTCCAATACAGCGAACAGCACTGTCAGACTCAAAGCTGTCAACAGTGGGAAAGGATTCACTGGCTTCACTTCCAAGTTCCATGGCAACGCATCGGCGTCGCTGTGATATTCGAATACAGTTTGCATATTTGCTA
Source organism: Paraescarpia echinospica (assembly GCA_020002185.1). NCBI lineage: Eukaryota > Metazoa > Annelida > Polychaeta > Sabellida > Siboglinidae > Paraescarpia > Paraescarpia echinospica. The sequence continues at coordinate 73,269,637 of CM034534.1, forward strand.
CAAGTTATTTGCGGTTAGTTGTTCACAATTTAGCACACACACTACTGTTGGTTATCTCCTGAAGCTGTATGGTACATTCGTACTTACAAATTTTCGAAGAACATAGATTACTTCAGAATAACATTTCGCATCCGCTGTCGCTATTCTTGTTGAAATGGCATGGAAACAACAATACGATCGCCCTCTTTCGGGAAGTAGGTTAAACGCATCGCTGAGTGGCGCCATCTGCCGAATTGCCCTGAACTATACACGATGGCTTCTGGGTAGTCGTTTCGCGTGGCACCATTAATCATGTGTGAACCTCCTTGCTACCAAACATGACGTTACTTGTAAATTATAGCATTATTGTTCTATGTACTAAACTGGTGACTTGTTTACGCTGGGGTGGATAATCATGTCGTCGAGACGCCTTGAGGATCAGTTCTTGAAGGACGATCAAGAGAAAGAAGGCGGCGGGAACAGTTGCCCAGACGCAGCTGTGTCGACTCTGCTGCCGACAGCAACACTGCCAACAGAGACTTTGACAGCAGAGGGGACGCCTGGTTCGCCTGCTAGCGGGCCAACGGGCAGTGACGATACTCAGGATGCACAGAACACCTCGGACACGGGAGATTACATCAATCTCAACAGTAGGGATTGACACACGCACAACCATCATAGTCATACACTGTCTAGTTGTAAACCGTTCTGATGTTTCCGTTATTATCGCCCTCTTCATTTCATGTTTTGTAATGTCCAGGGCCCATTTTATACCACAGATAATTATTCGTTCGGGTAGCATTTGGTTTAGTTCTATAACATTTTGAAAATGTGTTTTATTGTGCTCTATTTGGCAATTCATGAAATGTAAACAATTAATGAATTATGTCTGCCATTTATGACTTGTCAATCACTGTCACTCGCTGTCAGTGACAGTTATGCTGTGTTCCAAAAAATTTCCAATCACCTAGTTACTGAGTACAGTAGTCCCTCTCTTCAGGGGACACCCACTATGTCGGGACAGTTTGTCAATGTACGTACAAATCACGCTAAGACACGATTTGACAAAGGTTTAGCCTTAGCTTCCATAACAACCAGTTCAAAACACGATGGCGAATCTGTAAACAACTTACTTACAACTTAGCTGCTCTTATGATGGTGCCACCCAAAATGGGCACACCAGTGGTAATTCTGATTAGTATCATTATTGCATTCGTACCCAAATTCCCGATACACCTGGACCATAACCGATTCACGGACGATCCAAATGGTCTGCTAACATATGACAGGTCTTGCTGGACTGACACAAGTATTAGACTGGCACTAGCTTTCACCAGTACCACACCAAACTGGCTTATGCAATCCCTACATCGGGATACAAAACATGTTATCTTGTCCTACTAATCCTCTGTGGGGACATCCAAACAAACCCCGGCCCAGTCAGACACCCCTGTGGATTTTGCAAAAAGCCTGTTGCTTCAAATCACCGAGCAGTCTGCTGCGACCGGTGCAACCAATGGGTACACATTAAATGTTGTGACATAAGTCCAGATCAATATAATCTCCTCTGTAACAATTCCTGTTCCTGGCACTGCATGAAATGCGACCATCCTAACTACAGTCATTCCTTCTTCCAAGACCACTTATTGGAATGTTCTCACAACCGATATAACAGCCTTAGTGACACAGACCAAAATAACCAAAACATTGACCCCCACACACAGATCTCTCAAACAAACACGAGTCGTACATCCCAAACCTGGGATCCAACCTTTGGACCAAACCCTCAAAATGCATCAACCCCTGAACGTCGTAAGAAAACCAAACGTAACACACATAGCGGAATTCTAATAATACCAACAGTGTCAAAAGCATCGCAAAGACAACCCAATTAAAAACAACTATTCAGTCAAATAATCCTGACATCATATTCCTAGTCGAAACCAAAATAGACGAAAACTACCCTACCTATTCGTTCCTACCACCTAACTATAGCACCATCCGAAAGGACAAAAACACCCATGGTGATGGAGTTCTCATAGCCTTCCGCGATGACATTGTAGCAGAACCACTTACAAAACTAAACTCAAGCTGTGAAGTAGTATGGACAAAAATCCTACTACCGACCCCCCAGTGACCACCTTCAATCCCTTGAAGCTCTCCACGAATCCCTAACAAAACTGTACAGATCACAAAAAACTTCTCCTAATGTAGTTATAGCAGGTGACTTTAACCTTCCTGATATTAACTGGGGCAAGCAGCAAACCACTGACAACAGAACTGCCAGAAAGCATAACAAACTGCTAGAAATAATTAGAGAATTTGGATTACAAAACATGGTCAACGAACCCACACGAGTTGATTCCAGCAATATCCTTGACCTCATACTCACTTCTAATCCATCGATAATTGCTAACACTCACACCACTCCCGGCATGAGTGATCATGAAGCTGTGACCTTTAACGTAAACCTAAACCCAATCCTTAACAGTAAACCACCACACAAAGTGTTCCACTATAAATCTGCAAACTGGGATAAGCTTAAAGATGACATAAAACAACTAACAACAACATACTTTGACACGAACCCAAATTCAACACATGTCAACACAAATTGGAACTTTTTCCGGAATAATCTTACTTCATTAGTCAACAATAATATTCCCAGCCGCAACACCAAAACAAAAACCCACCTCCCCTGGATAACACGTGAAATAATAAGAATGCAAAGAAAACGCAACAAAAGCCATAAAAAGCAAAACAAACTGGACGTAATAGTGACTGGGAAAGGTTTAGGCAACTCCGAAAACAAGCCACTAAAGCTGCAACCAAATCCTACTCAGACTATCTAAACAATCACATTGGAGACAGCCTAAAAACAAACCCAAAACAATTCTGGTCATTCATTAAAGCAAACAAACGAGAATACATTGGCATCCCTACACTGCAAGCAAACGACCAACCAATCACAAATGATCACGACAAAGCAAATACACTTAACAACTAATTTAGTTCCGTGTTTACTTTAAATGTACCCCATCCCCCAACTAGCTCCATTCGTCTATCCTGATATGCCCTCCCTCGAAATCGGGATAGACGGAGTAATTAAGCAACTGAAAAACCTAAACCAAAATAAAGCTACAGGCCCCGACGAACTCCCAGCCAGAGTCCTTAAAGAGACTGCAGTGGAAATTGCCCCCATCATCACACACATTTTCCAGCAGTCATACAACACTTGCAAACTCCCAGATGACTGGCTCCAAGCACTAGTAACACCAGTACACAAAAAAAGCCACAAATCAGACCCTGCTAATTATAGACCAATTTTGTTAACATGCATCCTCAGCAAAGTTATGGAGCACATCATTCTAAGCAACATGTGGAAACACTTACACAAACACAACATCATCCTCCACTTCCAACATGGATTCCAGCCAGGTCTGTCCTGTGAATCCCAACTCATCGAGACAGTCCACGACTGGATGACTGCTATGGACAATAAGACACAAATAGATGCCTTCCTACTCGATTTCGCCAAAGCCTTCGACAAAGTCCCCATAAACGCCTCCTATCCAAATTAGCTTTCTATGGAATAACTGGAAACACACAAAACTGGATCAAATAATTTCTATCCAATTGCAAACAGAGAGTCTCAGTCAATGGAGCCCTGTCGGACAGAACAAATGTTACATCTGGTGTACCACAGGGCTCAGTCCTAGGACCTGTCCTATTTTTACTCTACATAAACGACATAACCGAAAATGTCCAATCTTCCGTACGTCTCTTTGCAGACGACAGCATAATATATTGCAAAATCACATCCGCAACCGACCACGAAACTCTCCAATCTGACCTGATCAAACTCCAAACATGGTCTAATAAATGGCAGATGGAATTTAACATATCTAAATGTGTGCATCTCCCAATAACAAACAAAACCAAACCCAGACTACATTCATATTCACTCTTTGGCATACCACTCTCTACCGCCTCTAGTCACACATATCTTGGAATAAAATTAGATTCTAAACTAACCTGGGCTAACCATATCTCTGACATAGCTTCCAAATCTTCAAAAGTCCTAGGCATGATTAAACGAACCCTCGGACCATGCAAACCCGAAGTAAAAGAAACAGCCTATAACATGCTAATCTGACTAAAACTCGAGTATGCCTCTCCCATATGGAACCGACACACTGCCACCCAAATTAAACACCTTGAAAGAGTACAACACTGTGCTGCCAGATTTGTCAGAAATGACCACAGGCGCCAAACAAACGCAGCAGACCTAATAGCCACCCTTCGATGGTCAACTCTTGAACGATGACGCATTATCAAACAAGCCATGACATTTTACAAAATATTAAATAACATAATCAACATCACACCCCCACCAGGTCTACTAACACAGTCAAAAAACCGTGGCCACTACGTAGCCCCTAGGTGCCGCATCAATGCAGCAGTGTTCTCTTTCTACCCTCGAGCAGTTTGAATCTGGAATATGGTTCCACCACTGATTACTGAACTAGAAAGCCCCATAGCGTTTCAAACAGCGATCATGAACCTCCCTTTCACCACACCCAATCATCTAAAGTGCCTATAAAATAAACAATCAAACTACCCACAACGCATGCGCACAAACAAGCACCATACAACTCCTGCATTAGCTCAAGTTTGGGCTGTTTGGAGTAAGTCACCCAAGACCTAAGGACCGTTCTGCCATGTTAATGTCCCTCTGACGAGGGGACACCTCATGTACGCGGACAGCGGACAGGATATTTTGGTTATATGTCCCTCCTAAGACGGACAGTATTAATTAATTCGAAGATTTTTTGCCGAATTTGTTTAGAAAATGGCGGACATACAGCTTGGTGTGTGTCAACGGTAACACCAAGTACACGTGTACCCGTAACAACGAGCTTGTCTTCCTTGCTGTAATCGTTGTGTTTGTCTAAACTACTTAGAGGTCCTTTGATGATGGTCTGTAAACTTTAGGCATAGCGAATGTGGAGGAAGGTATTGTTAATTTTGTGGCTGTTATCAATCACGTTTGCCGCCGGCAATGCCATTGTGGAAGACTACTAATAGTAAGCCTTGCTTACCTGTTCGTCTCCCGTGTAGATCCGTGGATTCGAGTGTTGCTGTCACGTACGTCACTCTTGCTGTCAGTCAGTCCGTGATGCAGGGGTAGAACTTCAGCATTTATTTTACTAGACAGCAGGACTAGTAAAGACAAAAGTTTACTAGTCCGCCAAAAGGTTTACTAGTCCTGCAAATAAAAAACATAGCACAAATTTAGGTCACAACAATTTTATTTAAAACACAAAAAACCACAGTGTCATCCAGGCCTGGCGTTAACACTGCCTGTCAGTCAGTCAGTGTCACTCAGAGTCGGAGGCACTACTGTCATCACAGTCGGTGTCACTGCTGTCAGTATAACTACTACAGTCGGGCCTTGGCCTAAGCGGCTGAGTGTCTGGCCTCCGGGCTCCACCAGCATTCCACAGCTCGATTGCCTCCTTCGGTTCAAATGCAGCGATGTCTGGTGAACTCAGCTGAATGGTCAACAAACCTTCAAATAGCCACGCTGTCGTTTCTGCTGGTCGTACAGCGTGTCCCGTTCTCGCTTTTCCACCTTGCGTTTAACTTCTGGTTTTGCAACCCCAGTTAAATAACGATGCATCGTGCGTAAACGTAACAAAATAATTAGTAATGAATTAACAAAATAATTGATGTAGAACTGAAGATGTGAACTGTATTCGAAATCCGCGCATTTGAAAATAGATTAGAAAATAGACGCGAAAATGGACGCCAATTGCACTCATTAGCCGGTACCCCTCTACATGATACGCTAAGCCAAACAAAACTGTCGTTTCAGATTTCTATGTCACACAACAACCAATCAAAAGTACCGTTTCACTGTCGATTCACATTAGGTGAAGATTTACTTTGTCAATTGTACGGTTGGTGGCGCCACGCAACACGCTGATTTTTACTAGACAGCCGGACTAGTTGGTAGGCCGGGTTTACTAGTCCGCCGTAATCTTTACTAGTGTACGGACTAGCGGACTAGTGGGTAGTTCTACCCCTGAGTGATGGTAATGCGCGCCGGACCCTGGGGACTGCCCCTATTTACTGTCTTCCCAGCTTCCCTGATGACTACTGCAGATTGACCAGGGTCCGGCACAGCGGGAATTTCCCTCCCAGTGCTTCCACTTACTGATCATGGAGGGCTGCACTTCCACACCATGATGGCTTCCCTGTTCGCACCTCCAGCCCCAGTCAGGGCTTCGGCTTGGCATCGCCTTTTCATCTTGTAAATTGCAATTAAGATTCACAAATACTATGTATAAAAGGTTCACCTCAATTGTTTTCAATGTAGCTCAACATTAAGCCTAAACTGAGGTAAAATAATAAACAAGCATCATCAAATTATGCTGCGCTATGCCAAACGGCAAATATTACCTGTGCCTGGAAAAGATGAACTGGTTACCAGCGTATGAAATGGTGGAACGCATTATCAAGTGACGCACAATTTGTACATTAATGAATCTTTCGAAATTGGATGAAAAATGACATTTTTTGTTGAATGCTGCCATACGCAGCAAATTCTACTGCAACGCCGGGCTGATACCGTTGCGTAGGCTAGTGGCAGTGAATGAGTAACCAGTGCGCAGACGCGGTTGAGGAAAATCTCAGATCGACAGAGGGAGTCGGGCGGACGATATGACTTCATGACCAACTGTTTATTTTTTAATACATCACAGTAATAATAAACATATATATATAGTGCTTAATTCCTATCAGTCAATGCTTTGACATATTGCCACATCTTTACCATGTGTCGGTTGTACTGGTCTAAACTTTGGCACTAAGATGCCTGTCCCTCCGATGAGCAGACAGCCGCCATGTCGGGACACTTATGCTTGGATACAGATGTGTCTGCTGAAGAGAGGGACTACTGTATACCATGAATACAACTTCGTAACCCCTACTTGACCCAGTTGCATAAATTTACAATAGGGCCTGTAAGTGTGTCACGATACATTGCAAGATTCCGTGCAAGTGGAGCCGACTGGCGACATGAAGTAACTCTGCGCCTGCTTAGAGAATAGGATGTTTTGGATACCTGTTATACATTAAACTAAAGCAATGCCAATGGGGGACCCAGTTTTGTAAGTAAACATTATATCGTAATTGTTTTAGCATTGGTTATAGCTGGATACCTGTTATACATTCATTAGATTTGTTTGACTACCAATTGTTTTAGCATTGGTTATAGCTGGATACTTGTTATACATTAAACTAAAGCAATGCCAATGGGGGACCCAGTTTTGTAAGTAAACATTATATCGTAATTGTTTTAGCATTGGTTATAGCTGGATACCTGTTATACATTCATTAGATTTGTTTGACTACCAATTGTTTTAGCATTGGTTATAGCTGGATACCTGTTATACATTAAACTAAAGCAATGCAAATGGGGGACCCAGTTTTGTAAGTAAACATTATATCGTAATTGTTTTAGCATTGGTCATAGCTGGATACCTGTTATACATTCATTAGATTTGTTTGACTACCAATTGTTTTAGCATTGGTTATAGCTGGATACCTGTTATACATTAAACTAAAGCAATGCCAATGGGGGACCCAGTTTTGTAAGTAAACATTATATCGTAATTGTTTTAGCATTGGTTATAGCTGGATACCTGTTATACATTCATTAGATTTGTTTGACTACCAATTGTTTTAGCATTGGTTATAGCTGGATACCTGTTATACATTAAACTAAAGCAATGCCAATGGGGGACCCAGTTTTGTAAGTAAACATTATATCGTAATTGTTTTAGCATTGGTTATAGCTGGATACCTGTTATACATTCATTAGATTTGTTTGACTACCAATTGTTTTAGCATTGGTTATAGCTGGATACCTGTTATACATTAAACTAAAGCAATGCCAATGGGGGACCCAGTTTTGTAAGTAAACATTATATCGTAATTGTTTTAGCATTGGTTATAGCTGGATACCTGTTATACATTCATTAGATTTGTTTGACTACCAATTGTTTTAGCATTGGTTATAGCTGGATACCTGTTATACATTAAACTAAAGCAATGCAAATGGGGGACCCAGTTTTGTAAGTAAACATTATATCGTAATTGTTTTAGCATTGGTCATAGCTGGATACCTGTTATACATTCATTAGATTTGTTTGACTACCAATTGTTTTAGCATTGGTTATAGCTGGATACCTGTTATACATTAAACTAAAGCAATGCCAATGGGGGACCCAGTTTTGTAAGTAAGCATTATATCGTAATTGTTTTAGCATTGGTTATAGCTGGATACCTGTTATACATTCATTAGATTTGTTTGACTACCAATTGTTTTAGCATTGGTTATAGCTGGATACCTGTTATACATTAAACTAAAGCAATGCCAATGGGGGACCCAGTTTTGTAAGTAAACATTATATCGTAATTGTTTTAGCATTGGTTATAGCTGGATACCTGTTATACATTCATTAGATTTGTTTCACTACCAATTGTTTTAGCATTGGTTATAGCTGGATACCTGTTATACATTCATTAGATTTGTTTCACTACCAGTTGTGCCAATGATAGTCATTTTTGTTGGCCCCTAGACTTGGAACTATTAGTTAATCTAGTGGCCAGATGGCCACAGGGCTATAAACTCTACCAGTCTTACCAGTTGCAATTACCCGTCTTGGCAAGTCATCTGCCAGTCTTGAAGAGTCCACATGAGTGTCTGAATAAGCCCTTGGGTTTAAAAGTAAATTTTGTAAAATAAATTTTAGAAGGATGTTATGTAGAGGATTTATAATATGATTGATGTCACAATTTCATGGATCTAGGATGAGGCACCAGCTGTTATTGTTTCTTGGCACCTTGCAGAAGTCTCGTTCTGGTCGTACATGTATGCAGAGATGACCCGAGCTTATCAACTGACCCACGACGAGGTCAGACTGACCGAGAAACGCCAGCGAGTTTACACCTTCATCAAGATTCCCATCGAACTGGAAAAGGTAAACTTAATAGCATCTGGTTTGTTAGATTACTAAAACTTATGACGTGTCATTCTGTTTGTGTTAATTTATAGCGAATACAAGACTGCTCAAAGCATTTTCACCAGTTTCTTCTAACAGAACTTTACATCAACTAGACTTCTCTGGCTTCTTCCACTGTGTCAATGTATTCTGCTACTTGTTGTTTCAGTTTATGACGTACGGCTTCTTCCAGTGAATGTATTCTACTATTTGTTGTTTCAGTTTATGATGTATGGCTTCTTCCAGTGTATATATTCTACTGTTTGTTGTTTCAGTTTATGACATACGGCTTCTTCCAGTGAATTTATTCTACTATTTGTTTCAGTTCATGACGTACGGCTTCTTCCAGTGAATGTATTCTACTATTTGTTGTTTCAGTTTATGACATACGGCTTCTTCCAGTGAATTTATTCTACTATTTGTTGTTTCAGTTCATGACATACGGCTTCTTCCAGTGAATGTATTCTACTATTTGTTGTTTCAGTTTATGACACACGGTTCTTCCAGTGAATGTATTCTACTATTTGTTGTTTCAGTTCATGACATATGGCTTCTTCCAGTGTGTTGATGCATTCCTCTACATCTTCACCTTCCTGCCTCTCAGATTCTGTCTCGCCCTCCTGCGCCTCTGCACCCGCAGTTTGAGCCTGCTCTGGTACGTACAGACACAGTCTGTGCCTGGTCTGGTATGTACAGACAAAGTCTATGTCTGCTCTGGTAGACAAAGTCTGTGCCTGCTCTGATATGTATAGACACAATCTGGTTCGTACACGCACAGTCTGTGCTCTGGTATGTACACACACAGTCTGTGCTCTAGTATGTACACACACAGTATGTGCTCTGGTACGTACACACACAGTCTGTGCTCTAGTATGTACACACACAGTATGTGCTCTGGTACGTACACACACAGTCTGCTCCGGTATGTACACACACATTATGTGCTATGGTATGTACACACAGTATGTGCTTTGGTACGTACACACACAGTATGTGCTTTCGTACGTACACACACAGTATGTGCTCTGGTACATACACACATAGTCTGTGCTCTGGTATGTACACACACAGTATGTGCTCTGGTACATACACACATAGTCTGTGCTCTGGTATGTACAAACACAGTATGTGCTCTGGTATGTACAAACACAGTATGTGCTCTGGTATGTACACACACAGTCTGTGCTCTGGTACGTACACACACAGTCTGTGCTCTGGTACGTACACACACAGTATGTGCTCTGGTACGTACACACACAGTCTGTGCTCTGGTACGTACACACACAGTATGTGCTCTGGTACGTACACACACAGTCTGTGCTCTGGTACGTACACACACAGTCTGTGCTCTGGTACGTACACACACAGTATGTGCTCTGGTACGTACACACACAGTATGTGCTCTGGTATGTACACACACAGTATGTGCTCTGGTATGTACAAACACAGTATGTGCTCTGGTATGTACAAACATAGTCTGTGCTCTGGTATGTACAAACACAGTATGTGCTCTGGTACATACACACATAGTCTGTGCTCTGGTATGTACAAACACAGTATGTGCTCTGGTATGTACAAACACAGTATGTGCTCTGGTATGTACACACACAGTCTGTGCTCTGGTACGTACACACACAGTCTGTGCTCTGGTACGTACACACACAGTATGTGCTCTGGTACATACACACATAGTCTGTGCTCTGGTATGTACACACACAGTATGTGCTCTGGTATGTACACACACAGTATGTGCTCTGGTACGTACACACACAGTCTGTGCTCTGGTACGTACACACACAGTATGTGCTCTGGTACGTACACACACAGTATGTGCTCTGGTATGTACACACACAGTATGTGCTCTGGTACGTACACACATAGTATGTGCTCTGGTACGTACACACACAGTATGTGCTCTGGTACGTACACACACAGTCTGTGCTCTGGTACGTACACACACAGTATGTGCTCTGGTACGTACACACACAGTCTGTGCTCTGGTACGTACACACACAGTATGTGCTCTGGTACGTACACACACAGTATGTGCTCTGGTACGTACACACACAGTCTGTGCTCTGGTATGTACAAACACAGTATGTGCTCTGGTATGTACAAACACAGTATGTGCTCTGGTATGTACAAACACAGTATGTGCTCTGGTATGTACAAACACAGTATGTGCTCTGGTATGTACACACACAGTCTGTGCTCTGGTACGTACACACACAGTCTGTGCTCTGGTACGTACACACACAGTATGTGCTCTGGTACGTACACACACAGTATGTGCTCTGGTACGTACACACATAGTCTGTGCTCTGGTACGTACACACACAGTCTGTGCTCTGGTACGTACACACACAGTCTGTGCTCTGGTACGTACACACACAGTATGTGCTCTGGTACGTACACACATAGTCTGTGCTCTGGTACGTACACACATAGTATGTGCTCTGGTACGTACACACACAGTATGTGCTCTGGTACGTACACACACAGTCTGTGCTCTGGTACGTACACACACAGTCTGTGCTCTGGTATGTACAAACACAGTATGTGCTCTGGTATGTACAAACACAGTCTGTGCTCTGGTATGTACAAACACAGTCTGTGCTCTGGTACGTACAAACACAGTCTGTGCTCTGGTATGTACACACACAGTATGTGCTCTGGTACGTACACACACAGTCTGTGCTCTGGTACGTACACACACAGTATGTGCTCTGGTACGTACACACACAGTCTGTGCTCTGGTACGTACACACACAGTATGTGCTCTGGTACGTACACACACAGTCTGTGCTCTGGTATGTACACACACAGTATGTGCTCTGGTATGTACACACACAGTATGTGCTCTGGTACGTACACACACAGTCTGTGCTCTGGTACGTACACACACAGTCTGTGCTCTGGTACGTACACACACAGTCTGTGCTCTGGTACGTACACACACAGAAAATGCTCTGGTATGTACACACACAGACTGTGTCTGTACGTACCAGAGCAGACACAGACTGCTCTGGTACGTACAGACACATTCTGTGCTCTGGTACTTACAGACACAGTCTGTGCCTGGTCTGGTACGTACAGACACAATCTGTGCTCTGGTATGTACAGACACAGTATGTGCCTGCTCTGGTATGTACAGACACAGTCTGTGCCTACTCTGGTATGTACAGACACAGTCTCTGCCTGCTCTGGTATGTAAAGACACAGTCTCTGCCTGCTCTGGTACGTACTGCACAGTCTGTGCCTGCTCTGGTACATACAGACACAATCTGTGCTCTGGTATGTACTGACACAGTCTGTGCCTGCTCTGGTATGTACAGACACAGTCTGTGCCTGCTCTGCTAAAACTGTTAGAAATTATGACCCTGCCCTGGATGAGTTTCTACAAACCACCACATATGGACCCGCTAGATCGTTTTAGCCCCGTACATGTATACAAAAATGATGGAGATAAGTACCATTTAAAATGTTTGACCCCCTAAAATTGCCACCTCCGGACAAATTTAGAAAAATCTACAAATCACCCCAGTGGGCCTGATAGATCATATAGAAAATGTCAGCCTCATACATGCACACACAAAAAATGTGGATCCACAGACAAACAGACAGACAGAGAACCGTATTGTTTTATAATATATACGTTATATGTGGGAAAAGGCATATAAGATGAATGCACATCAGAGGTGATAAGAGAAGGTGTGTTTAAGCAGGTCAGGCCAGGGCAGGTTGTTGGAGCCGGCCCAGGTGTGTGACCTCTTGAAGGGGGTCATCCTTGTGTCCTGCTGTGTCATCATGAACTACATGGATGTCTCCATGATGTATCATCTGATCCGCGGCCAGGCCATCATCAAACTGTACATCTTCTTCAACATGCTTGAGGTGAGTATGCCAGCTTCCATGGTCATTAGGTTCTAGGGTCTTTAAGCAGCATTCCAGGGTCTTACAAATATTGGTTTGTGGTGGACGTCTGGCAGACAGAATTGTTTATTGATTGTGTTGTATTTATTGTAGTTAACTGCTTATTGAGCAGGTGACTGAATTGATTGTTTATTGGTCAGGTGGGAGGATTGGCTGTTTATTGGTATGTGGGAGGATTGGCTGTTTATTGGTAAGTGGGAGGATTGGCTGTTTATTGGTAGGTGGGAGGATTGGCTGTTTATTGGTAGGTGGGAGGATTGGCTGTTTATTGGTAGGTGGGAGGATTGGCTGTTTATTGGTATGTGGGAGGATTGGCTGTTTATTGGTAAGTGGGAGGATTGGCTGTTTATTGGTAGGTGGTAGGATTGGCTGTTTATTGGTAGATGGGAGGATTGGCTGTTTATTGGTAAGTGGGAGGATTGGCTGTTTATTGGTAGGTGGGAGGATTGGCTGTTTATTGGTAGGTGGGAGGATTGGCTGTTTATTGGTAGGTGGGAGGATTGGCTGTTTATTGGTAGGTGGGAGGATTGGCTGTTTATTGGTATGTGGGAGGATTGGCTGTTTATTGGTAAGTGGGAGGATTGGCTGTTTATTGGTAGGTGGTAGGATTGGCTGTTTATTGGTAGGTGGGAGGATTGGCTGTTTATTGGTAGGTGGGAGGATTGGCTATTTATTGGTAGGTGGGAGGAATGGCTGTTTATTGGTAGGTGGGAGGATTGGCTATTTATTGGTAGGTGGGAGGAATGGCTGTTTATTGGTAAGTGGGAGGATTGGCTGTTTATTGGTATGTGGGAGGATTGGCTGTTTATTGGTAAGTGGGAGGATTGGCTGTTTATTGGTAGGTGGTAGGATTGGCTGTTTATTGGTAGGTGGGAGGATTGGCTGTTTATTGGTAGGTGGGAGGATTGGCTATTTATTGGTAGGTGGGAGGATTGGCTGTTTATTGGTAGGTGGGAGGATTGGCTGTTTATTGGTAGGTGGGAGGATTGGCTGTTTATTGGTAGGTGGGAGGATTGGCTGTTTATTGGTAGGTGGGAGGATTGGCTGTTTATTGGTAGGTGGGAGGATTGGCTGTTTATTGGTAGGTGGGAGGATTGGCTGTTTATTCAGATGACTGATTTTAACTGTTGGTTAATCAGGTGACTGAATTTAATTGATTATTAAGCAGGTGACAATTTATTGATCAGGTGACTGAGTTGACTATTTATTGATCAAGTAACTGAGTTAACTATTTATTAATCAGGTGACTGAGTTAACTATTTATTGGTCAGGTGACTAAGTTAGCTGTTTATTGGTCAAGTTAGCTGTTTATTGGTCATGATTTAACTTTTGATTAATCAGGTGAGTGAACTGACTGTTTGTTGATCACTTGTTTGAGTTCACTGTTTGTGCACCAGGTGGCAGACAAGTTGTTCTCGTCGTTCGGTCAGGACATCCTCGACTCGTTGTTTTGGACGGCAACGGAGCCACGGGGGAGCAAGAGAAAGCACTTTGGAGTGCTGCTCCACCTCATCTTTGCCATCTTCTACGTCTGTATCCTTGCTCGGTCTCTGTCTACATGGTTATGTTAATTTTCTACCAGATGGCTTGCACCTCAGGTGCCAAATTTCCAGGATTACACTTCAACCACACAGAAAAAGAATAATGCCTTTATTGATTTTTGAAATTCCCCATAGGATAAAGAATTTTACCGGTTTTTAGGTTTTGTACTGGATGTCAGATGGATGTAAATTGATTGTTCATCTAGGTTGCGCATATTATGTGTAATTGATCCGCTAATCTTTTGTGGATGTCTTATGTAAATTGTTTACATTCATACCTTAACAAACGTCCAAAATTACTATTTTGGGAAACCAACTTCTTCGTATGTGTGTATTTGTTCTCTCTTGAGAAAGACAGAAAGACTAGAAGACTTGAAGTAGTGTTAGTGAAGGAACAGAATAGACTAGATGTCCTAAAGTACTCATTCTCACAGAAGACTATCAATGGAACAAATTACTAGAACAGATTGTTTACTAGTGTCCATGCAAGCAGTATGAATATGTTTACCAGTGTCCATGCAAGCAGTATGAATATGTTTACTAGTGTCCATGCAAGCAGTATGAATATGTTTACTAGTGTCCATGCAAGCAGTATGAATATGTTTACTAGTGTCCATGCAAGCAGTATGAATATGGTCTAATGCAACATTTAGAAATATCTTAGAAGAGGGATTACACATAGAGATAAAACGACTTGGTAAGCCAAAGACAGTATTGTCCACTTGCCATCTGGGGTTGTTGGTTTGTGGGGAAATAGTAGTTGTTAAATCTTGTTAAGACATTAGGATTGGTTGCACGAGACTAGCTAGAGGGGAAAATTAGATATCATCCAGTAGTTAGTCATAAGAACATCAGTGTGTCTTGTGGTGTAGAAAATGTACATATTAACCAGAAATTAGTTATATAAATGTTGGGAGTGTCGTTTGATTTATCATCTGGTTAGAGTCCTTGACAGCGTTCAGTTGGTCATACAGTGCTTGTCTTGTTCCAAGCCACCACGCTCAATGTCGCCTTCAACTCTCACAACAAGGCCCTACTCACTATCATGATGTCCAACAATGTGAGTACACCACAACAAGGCCCTACTCACTATCATGATGTCCAACAATGTGAGTACAACACAACAAGGCCCTACTCACTATCGTGATGTCCAACAATGTGAGCACAACTCAACAAGGCCCTACTCACTATCATGATGTCCAACAATGTGAGTACAACACAACAAGGCCCTACTCACTATCATGATGTCCAACAATGTGAGTACAACACAACAAGGCCCTACTCACTATCATGATGTCCAACAATGTGAGTGCAACACAACAAGGCCCTACTCACTATCATGATGTCCAACAATGTGAGTACAACACAACAAGGCCCTACTCACTATCATGATGTCCAACAATGTGAGTGCAACACAACAAGGCCCTACTCACTATCATGATGTCCAACAATGTGACTACAACATAATAAGGCCCTACTCACTATCATGATGTCCAACAATGTGAGTACAACACAACAAGGCCCTACTCACTATCATGATGTCCAACAATGTGACTACAACATAATAAGGCCCTACTCACTATCATGATGTCCAACAATGCGAGTACAACACAACAAGGCCCTA
Source organism: Paraescarpia echinospica (assembly GCA_020002185.1). NCBI lineage: Eukaryota > Metazoa > Annelida > Polychaeta > Sabellida > Siboglinidae > Paraescarpia > Paraescarpia echinospica. The sequence continues at coordinate 73,285,785 of CM034534.1, forward strand.
CTCACTATCGTGATGTCCAACAATGTGAGTACAACACAACAAGGCCCTACTCACTATCATGATGTCCAACAATGTGAGTACAACACAACAAGGCCCTACTCACTATTGTGATGTCCAACAATGTGAGTACAACTCAACAAGGCCCTACTCACTATCATGATGTCCAACAATGTGAGTGCAACACAACAAGGCCCTACTCACTATTGTGATGTCCAACAATGTGAGTACAACTCAACAAGGCCCTACTCACTATCATGATGTCCAACAATGTGAGTACAACACAACAAGGCCCTACTCACTATTGTGATGTCCAACAATGTGAGTACAACTCAACAAGGCCCTACTCACTATCATGATGTCCAACAATGTGAGTACAACACAACAAAGCCCTACTCACTATTGTGATGTCCAACAATGTGAGTACAACTCAACAAGGCCCTACTCACTATCATGATGTCCAACAATGTGAGTACAACACAACAAGGCCCTACTCACTATTGTGATGTCCAACAATGTGAGTACAACACAACAAGGCCCTACTCACTATCGTGATGTCCAACAATGTGAGTACAACACAACAAGGCCCTACTCACTATCATGATGTCCAACAATGTGAGTACAACACAACAAGGCCCTACTCACTATCGTGATGTCCAACAATGTGAATACAACACAACAAGGCCCTACTCACTATCATGATGTCCAACAATGTGAGTACAACACAACAAGGCCCTACTCACTATCATGATGTCCAACAATGTGACTACAACATAACAAGGCCCTACTCACTATCATGATGACCAACAATGTGAGTACAACACAACAAGGCCCTACTCACTATCGTGATGTCCAACAATGTGAGTGCAACACAACAAGGCCCTACTCACTATCATGATGTCCAACAATGTGAGTGCAACTCAACAAGGCCCTACTCACTATCATGATGTCCAACAATGTGAGTACAACTCAACAAGGCCCTACTCACTATCATGATGTCCAACAATGTGAGTACAACACAACAAGGCCCTACTCACTATCATGATGTCCAACAATGTGAGTACAACACAACAAGGCCCTACTCACTATTGTGATGTCCAACAATGTGAGTGCAACACAACAAGGCCCTACTCACTATCATGATGTCCAACAATGTGAGTACAACACAACAAGGCCCTACTCACTATCATGATGTCCAACAATGTGACTACAACACAACAAGGCCCTACTCACTATCATGATGTCAAACAATGTGACTACAACATAATAAGGCCCTACTCACTATCGTGATGTCAAACAATGTGACTACAACATAATAAGGCCCTACTCACTGTCATGATGTCCAACAATGTGAGTGCAACACAACAAGGCCCTACTCACTATCATGATGTCCAACAATGTGAGTACAACACAACAAGGCTCTACTCACTATCATGATGTCCAACAATGTGACTACAACATAACAAGGCCCTACTCACTATCATGATGTCAAACAATGTGACTACAACATAATAAGGCCCTACTCACTATCATGATGTCCAGCAATGTGACTACAACATAATAAGGCCCTACTCACTGTCATGATGTCCAACAATGTGACTACAACATAATAAGGCCCTACTCACTGTCATGATGTCCAACAATGTGAGTGCAACACAACAAGGCCCTACTCACTATCATGATGTCCAACAATGTGAGTACAACACAACAAGGCTCTACTCACTATCATGATGTCAAACAATGTGACTACAACATAACAAGGCTCTACTCACTATCATGATGTCAAACAATGTGACTACAACATAATAAGGCCCTACTCACTATTGTGATGTCAAACAATGTGACTACAACATAATAAGGCCCTACTCACTGTCATGATGTCCAACAATGTGAGTGCAACACAACAAGGCCCTACTCACTATCATGATGTCCAACAATGTGAGTACAACACAACAAGGCTCTACTCACTATCATGATGTCAAACAATGTGACTACAACATAACAAGGCTCTACTCACTATCATGATGTCAAACAATGTGACTACAACATAATAAGGCCCTACTCACTATCATGATGTCCAGCAATGTGACTACAACATAGTAAGGCCCTACTCACTATCATGATGTCAAACAATGTGACTACAACATAATAAGGCCCTACTCACTATCATGATGTCCAGCAATGTGACTACAACATAGTAAGGCCCTACTCACTATCATGATGTCCAACAATGTGAGTACAACACAACAAGGCCCTACTCACTATCATGATGTCCAACAATGTGACTACAACATAACAAGGCCCTACTCACTATCATGATGTCCAACAATGTGAGTACAACACAACAAGGCCCTACTCACTATTCAACAAGGCCCTACTCACTATCATGATGTCCAACAATGTGAGTACAACTCAACAAGGCCCTACTCACTATCATGATGTCCAACAATGTGACTACAACATAACAAGGCCCTACTCACTATCATGATGTCCAACAATGTGAGTACAACACAACAAGGCCCTACTCACTATCGTGATGTCCAACAATGTGAGTGCAACACAACAAGGCCCTACTCACTATCATGATGTCCAACAATGTGACTACAACATAATAAGGCCCTACTCACTATCATGATGTCCAGCAATGTGACTACAACATAGTAAGGCCCTACTCACTATCATGATGTCAAACAATGTGACTACAACATAATAAGGCCCTACTCACTATCATGATGTCCAGCAATGTGACTACAACATAGTAAGGCCCTACTCACTATCATGGTGTCCAACAATGTGAGTACAACACAACAAGGCCCTACTCACTATCATGATGTCCAACAATGTGACTACAACATAACAAGGCCCTACTCACTATCATGATGTCCAACAATGTGAGTACAACACAACAAGGCCCTACTCACTATCGTGATGTCCAACAATGTGAGTGCAACACAACAAGGCCCTACTCACTATCATGATGTCCAACAATGTGAGTGCAACTCAACAAGGCCCTACTCACTATCATGATGTCCAACAATGTGAGTACAACTCAACAAGGCCCTACTCACTATCATGATATCCAACAATGTGACTACAACATAACAAGGCCCTACTCACTATCATGATGTCCAACAATGTGAGTACAACACAACAAGGCCCTACTCACTATCGTGATGTCCAACAATGTGAGTGCAACACAACAAGGCCCTACTCACTATCATGATGTCCAACAATGTGAGTGCAACTCAACAAGGCCCTACTCACTATCATGATGTCCAACAATGTGACTACAACATAACAAGGCCCTACTCACTATCATGATGTCCAACAATGTGAGTACAACACAACAAGGCCCTACTCACTATCATGATGTCCAACAATGTGAGTACAACATAATAAGGCCCTACTCACTATCATGATGTCCAACAATGTGACTACAACATAATAAGGCCCTACTCACTATCATGATGTCCAGCAATGTGAGTACAACACAACAAGGCCCTACTCACTATCATGATGTCCAACAATGTGACTACAACATAATAAGGCCCTACTCACTATCATGATGTCCAACAATGTGAGTACAACACAACAAGGCCCTACTCACTATCATGATGTCCAACAATGTGAGTACAACTCAACAAGGCCCTACTCCCTCCAACAATGTGAGTACAACACAACAAGGCCCTACTCACTATGATGTCCAACAATGTGAGTACAACTCAACAAGGCCCTACTCACTATCATGATGTCCAACAATGTGAGTACAACACAACAAGGCCCTACTCACTATCATGATGTCCAACAATGTGAGTACAACTCAACAAGGCCCTACTCACTATCATGATGTCCAACAATGTGAGTACAACTCAACAAGGCCCTACTCACTATCATGATGTCCAACAATGTGAGTACACCACAACAAGGCCCTACTCACTATCATGATGTCCAACAATGTGAGTACAACACAACAAGGCCCTACTCACTATCATGATGTCCAACAATGTGAGTGCAACACAACAAGGCCCTACTCACTATTGTGATGTCCAACACAGAAGACTGGTCTGCAAATGGGTAATAATATCTTTATGTCAATCTTAAAACTGTTCCTCTTACCCTAACCAAATTTACAGTGTATAATTTTTTTATGTGAAAAGAAAGTCTATCATCACATAATAAGCATTTATCGTGGTATCCAATAAACTCGGACATCCTGATAGGGTAATATTGCAGGAAATACCATGTACAATTGAATTTATATACATTGTATGTCAAATGTTATTATTTAAACTAATAATGATTTAGTCCTGGTGGTCCTCGACATAAGCCTCCTGGGGTTTCCAGACGATCTCATCGGTTGCAGATTGTGTTTGTTGTAATCCATTGTAAATATGTTAAGAAATTTTTATTACTAAAACTATATATCAAGTTGTCTGGTGATGCTGTTCAGTTGCAAAATAAGTAATATTTTTGATAAAAAAAATTATTTTTACCATTAGCTTATGATAAATGAAATGTAATTTAATTATAAAAATCAATTTATAACAATCCATAACATTGGAATGACACAGGTAAATAACAGTATTGCTAACATAAGTTCATTACAAAAAGTTATGTTGTAAATAATATTGTTCAAAGGTAGCACCATAGCATTATTTGTCATTGTTGGATTTTGGAAGCTTATACATACTCACTCTAAAGGTTAAAATCAATACTTTGGTGAATACCAATAACAAATAGTCAAATTTAATAGTAGATATGGTAACATGCAGGCCCTAAGCCAGAAATGTTTTGCCAATTATTCCAATGTGTGTGTTTTAGTGTGTGAATGGCTTGTGTAGAACCATTCATGTCACTCACAGTCATTACTGGTCAGTTTAGTCTTCAGTGACAGACCAGTTTAATTTTAGCCATTTATTTAATTAATAGTGATGCATTTGATTTGTTTCACTACCAGTTGTGCCAATGATAGCCATTAATGTGGGCCCCTAGACTTGGAACTACTAGTTAATCTAGTGGCCAATTGATCCCCTCTAAATTCCACCCGTCTTATCAGTTGTAATTACCCATCTTGGCCAGTCGTCTGAAGGGCAGATGTGTCTCTGGCTAAGCCCCTGATGACTTGTGCTGTCCTTGTAAGATGGTCCTACATTGTCTCTTGCAGTTTGTACTGTTGTTGTAATATGGTCTTACATTGTCTCTTGCAGTTTGTACTGTTCTTATAAGATGGTCTTACATTGTCTCTTGCAGTTTGTACTGTTGTTGTAAGATGGTCCTACATTGTCTCTTGCAGTTTGTACTGTTGTTGTAAGATGGTCTTACATTGTCTCTTGCAGTTTGTACTGTTCTTGTAAGATGGTCTTACATTGTCTCTTGCAGTTTGTACTGTTGTTGTAAGATGGTCTTACATTGTCTCTTGCAGTTTGTACTGTTCTTGTAAGATGGTCTTACATTGTCTCTTGCAGTTTGTACTGTTGTTGTAAGATGGTCCTACATTGTCTCTTGCAGTTTGTACTGTTGTTGTAAGATGGTCTTACATTGTCTCTTGCAGTTTGTACTGTTGTTGTAATATGGTCTTACATTGTCTCTTGCAGTTTGTACTGTTCTTGTAAGATGGTCTTACATTGTCTCTTGCAGTTTGTACTGTTGTTGTAAGATGGTCCTACATTGTCTCTTGCAGTTTGTACTGTTGTTGTAAGATGGTCTTACATTGTCTCTTGCATTGTATTGTCTCTTGTTTGTACTGTTGTTGTAAGATGGTCCTACATTGTCTCTTGCAGTTTGTACTGTTGTTGTAAGATGGTCTTACATTGTCTCTTGCAGTTTGTACTGTTCTTGTAAGATGGTCCTACATTATCTCTTGCAGTTTGTGTTGTTGTTGTAAGATGGTCCTACACTGTCTCTTGCAGTTTGTGTTATTGTTGTAAGATGGTCCTACATTGTCTCTTGCAGTTTGTACTGTTGTTGTAAGATGGTCCTACATTGTCTCTTGCAGTTTGTACTGTTGTTGTAAGATGGTCATACATTGTCTCTTGCAGTTTGTACTGTTGTTGTAAGATGGTCCTACATTGTCTCTTGCAGTTTGTACTGTTGTTGTAAGATGGTCTTACATTGTCTCTTGCAGTTTGTACTGTTCTTGTAAGATGGTCCTACATTGTCTCTTGCAGTTTGTGTTGTTGTTGTAAGATGGTCCTACACTGTCTCTTGCAGTTTGTGTTATTGTTGTAAGATGGTCCTACATTGTCTCTTGCAGTTTGTACTGTTGTTGTAAGATGGTCCTACATTGTCTCTTGCAGTTTGTATTGTTGTTGTAAAATGGTCCTACATTGTCTCTTGCAGTTTGTACTGTTGTTGTAAGATGGTCCTACATTGTCTCTTGCAGTTTGTACTGTTGTTGTAAGATGGTGTTACATTGTCTCTTGCAGTTTGTACTATTGTTGTAAGATGGTCCTACATTGTCTCTTGCAGTTTGTTTTGTTGTTGTAAGATGGTCCTACACTGTCTTTTGCAGTTTGTGTTATTGTTGTAAGATGGTCCTACATTGTCTCTTGCAGTTTGTACTGTTGTTGTAAGATGGTCCTACATTGTCTCTTGCAGTTTGTACTATTGTTGTAAGATGGTCCTACATTGTCTCTTGCAGTTTGTACTGTTCTTGTAAGATGGTCCTACATTGTCTCTTGCAGTTTGTGTTGTTGTAAGATGGTCCTACACTGTCTCTTGCAGTTTGTACTGTTGTTGTAAGATGGTCATACACTGTCACTTGCAGTTTGTACTGTTCTTGTAAGATGGTCCTACATTGTCTCTTGCAGTTTGTGTTGTTGTTGTAAGATGGTCCTACATTGTCTCTTGCAGTTTGTACTGTTCTTGTAAGATGGTCCTACATTGTCTCTTGCAGTTTGTACTGTTCTTGTAAGATGGTCCTACATTGTCTCTTGCAGTTTGTGTTGTTGTTGTAAGATGGTCCTACACTGTCTCTTGCAGTTTGTACTGTTGTTGTAAGATGGTCCTACATTGTCTCTTGCAGTTTGTACTGTTGTTGTAAGATGGTCCTACATTGTCTCTTGCAGTTTGTACTGTTGTTGTAAGATGGTCTTACATTGTCTCTTTCAGTTTGTACTGTTCTTGTAAGATGGTCCTACATTGTCTCTTGCAGTTTGTGTTGTTGTTGTAAGATGGTCTTACACTGTCTCTTGCAGTTTGTGTTGTTGTTGTAAGATGGTCCTACATCGTCTCTTGCAGTTTATGTTGTTGTTGTAAGATGGTCCTACACTGTCTCTTGCAGTTTGTACTGTTGTTGTAAGATGGTCCTACATTGTCTCTTGCAGTTTGTACTGTTGTTGTAAGATGGTCCTACATTGTCTCTTGCAGTTTGTACTATTGTTGTAAGATGGTCCTACATTGTCTCTTGCAGTTTGTGTTGTTGTTGTAAGATGTTCCTACACTGTCTCTTGCAGTTCGTACTGTTGTTGTAAGATGGTCATACATTGTCACTTGCAGTTTGTACTGTTCTTGTAATATGGTCCTACATTGTCTCTTGCAGTTTGTGTTGTTGTAAGATGGTCCTACACTGTCTCTTGCAGTTTGTACTGTTCTTGTAAGATGGTCCTACATTGTCTCTTGCAGTTTGTGTTGTTGTTGTTGTAAGATGGTCCTACACTGTCTCTTGCAGTTTGTACTGTTTTTGTAAGATGGTCATACATTGTCTCTTGCAGTTTGTACTGTTGTTGTAAGATGGTCCTACATTGTCTCTTGCAGTTTGTGTTGTTGTTGTAAGATGGTCCTACACTGTCTCTTGCAGTTTGTACTGTTGTTGTAAGATGGTCCTACATTGTCTCTTGCAGTTTGTACTGTTGTTGTAAGATGGTCCTACATTGTCTCTTGCAGTTTGTGTTGTTGTTGTAAGATGGTCCTACACTGTCTCTTGCAGTTTGTACTGTTGTTGTAAGATGGTCATACATTGTCTCTTGCAGTTTGTGTTGTTGTTGTAAGATGGTCCTACACTGTCTCTTGCAGTTTGTACTGTTGTTGTAAGATGGTCATACATTGTCTCTTGCAGTTTGTACTGTTCTTGTAAGATGGTCCTACATTGTCTCTTGCAGTTTGTACTGTTCTTGTAAGATGGTCCTACATTGTCTCTTGCAGTTTGTGTTGTTGTTGTAAGATGGTCCTACATTGTCTCTTGCAGTTTGTATTGTTCTTGTAAGATGGTCCTACATTGTCTCTTGCAGTTTGTACTGTTCTTGTAAGATGGTCCTACATTGTCTCTTGCAGTTTGTACTGTTCTTGTAAGATGGTCCTACATTGTCTCTTGCAGTTTGTGTTGTTGTTGTAAGATGGTCCTACATTGTCTCTTGCAGTTTGTGTTGTTGTTGTAAGATGGTCCTACATTGTCTCTTGCAGTTTGTACAGTTCTTGTAAGATGGTCCTACATTGTCTCTTGCAGTTTGTACAGTTCTTGTAAGATGGTCCTACATTGTCTCTTGCAGTTTGTACTGTTCTTGTAAGATGGTCCTACATTGTCTCTTGCAGTTTGTACTGTTCTTGTAAGATGGTCCTACATTGTCTCTTGCAGTTTGTACTGTTCTTGTAAGATGGTCCTACATTGTCTCTTGCAGTTTGTCGAGCTGAAGGGAAGTGTTTTCAAAAAGTTTGAGAAGAACAACCTGTTCCAGATGTCGTGTAGCGACGTACGCGAACGATTCCACTTTTTCATCCTACTCTCGATTGTGTGCATACGTAATTTGCCCGAATTCTCATGGAATGTTGGTATGTATTACTTTTGTATATTTTCAGCATTGTCACAGAGATTACTAAATAGGTTTGTTACTTTGTTAAATAAGTAGACTTGTGTTCTTCGGGCTATTCTCACATTAGCCATTATGCCAATAACTGAATTTAAATAATAAAAAATGTTAGCTAAGAAAACAATCACTTAGCTAATTGGCTAAACAAATTTATTTTTATTTTTTGCACCATTTCTAATTAAAAATAGACAGTCTACTCATTGAGTGGCCCTACCTGATGCCCTCAAGGTGTTGATGTTTGTAGATCACTTCTGGGTGCTCATCCCGGACCTCTTGATGGTGATGATGTTTGAGTTTCTGGTGGATTGGGTCAAGCACGCCTTCATTACCAAGTTCAATGACATTCCTGCAGAGGTCAGTGTCATCCAGTCTCGTCCAGTCGTTTTATTTAGCCAGTCTACTACTTTCTTACATTGTTGCCAGTCTTAAAATTCAAAGAAATCATTGTTACAAAAAGTTTATATTAAAAAAACATGTTAGTGCATAAAACGTTTTTGTTGTCTGATAATGACGACGATGTTTTTCTGTCTTAATTGCATAAACAGCAATGGCTTTATATTATAAATAGAAAAGAGGGCAGAGATGGCGGTAGAAACAAACTAAGAACCTATAAACAGTTCAAAACAAAATTTGTAGCTGAACATTATGTTAAGAAAATTAAGGTAACCGATCAGCACTGGACATTTTGAACGTAATTATGCTCCACCTGAAGCTAGAACATGTTATAGCTACACTGATGAAATGGAAAATGAGTTTCACGTTTTAATGAAATGCCTTTTACATATTAAAGAATGACAAGAAATAATAGGCTATGCGACAAACGATGATCCAGTTTTTAGCAATATGAATGTTCAAGATGAATTTATATATTTATTGATAATGACAATGCAATCAGCAAAACTGCCAGCTCTCTATACAAAGTATTGCAAATAAGATTACACAATGCAACTAAATAATTGCACATATTTATTAAATAAATTATTACTGTTTTTATTTGTACATTTCTGTTTTTATACGTCATAACTCTTTTTGAGTGATCCTTGTATACAATGCTAGCTTTGTGTGTAATGTATTTTTGTGTTTTTGTATTTTTATGGATGTATACATGGAGTGAGACTAATAAAATACTATTTACTTTACATTCAGTTATTAACAAATTCCATTGACTCTTAACCCTAGAAGTGACCACTGAAAATCCCCTGTAGCATACTGTTCCTTTAAAAATCATAACTTTGTTAATATATGTCTCGCCCGGAGAAACATCTCGCTGCTAATTTGTTGAATTTTCACATCAAAAACACCCCAAAGTTGTTCTAACTATCTAAACTAGTATAACCATATTTATTTATGAAAGCATTTTGCCTAAATATTGACGCAGAAACTTGAGATAATCCGAAGTAAACTTTCGAAGTAGATAAGTTGCCAAACACAGTTCCGCCATTTTGTTTTCGACTTTCGCTTTGGAGGGCTGATGATTTGAAACCATGGTTCTGATTCGCTGAATTAAGTCAGCCCACTTATATAATTTTTACAGATCAGCCAATGACAGAGTTTTCAATCAATACCATGTATGCGGGGGTCTATATGATTGGAATCATTGGATGCGTAAATTCAGTGCGCCGGACGTAGTAAAATCACCAAAATGTGGGTGTCAACTGTGTCATGTGTTTTGTAAGCTAGAATGTGAGTAGCTGTCGTTGAATCTGCTCATGAATAAATATACACGATCTCAAAAAATCTGTCAGCTATCCACATATACCAAATGTTCGCGAGTCAGTTGCGCTTGAAGGAAATTAAAATTGTTACAACAAAGCCAGGCACAAGACACTCCAAGGGTTAAGCAGGTATGTGCCAATAGGTGGACTCCCCCTTTTTTTGGTCGGCAGTCATGGGGTTGCAGAATGTGATTCCTTCTCACCGGAGTTTGTGTTGGCAGAAGATCGAGAGTTCCATCAAAGTTCCACCTACATCAGCAAACTTTGCTAAGCTGTTGTATCGTTCTGACTCTCTGGGAATGTAAAAAAAACAGGTTGCTCCAAACTAATGACTTGAAGTGAGGCTGTCCGTACTTGAAGTGAGGCTGTCCGTACTTGAAGTGAGGCTGTCCGTACTTGAAGTGACGCTGTCCGTACTTGAAGTGATGCTGTCTGTACTTGAAGTGACGCTGTCTGTTCCTTATTTTGTGTTTTTAATATAATATTTGTATTATTAGAATAAATATATTGAAGGTATACTGTCTGACAATTTGCATTTAGTAAACCCGAATTTAGTAGTAGCCGTGTGAAAGCTGTGCCGCAAAATTTTCAAATTGTATACAAAACATTCAGATTGCATCCGTATTGGAAATATGGCTGGTTTAACCTCAAGACCCTTTGGTGTTTGGCACAGTTAAGTTACATTGTTCAAGGTTTAAAGGCATCCTAAATGAGAATAAAAAATGAGAACTATCATATTTCCTATGGAGCACAGTGTGTTGTTTTGGCCAGTCACTGTCTGTCTGTTGCAGGTGTACAAGGAATATGATAACTATCATACTTCCTGTGGAGCACATAGTGTGTTGTTTTGGCCAGTTAGTGTCTGCCTGTTGCAGGTGTACAAGGAATATGAGAACTACCATACTTCCTGTGGAGCACATAGTGTGTTGTTTTGGCCAGTTAGTGTCTGCCTGTTGCAGGTGTACAAGGAATATGAGAACTACCATACTTCCTGTGGAGCACATAGTGTGTTGTTTTGGCCTGACACTGTCTGTGTATTGCAGATGTACAAGGAATATGAGAACTATCATACTTCCTGTGGAGCACATAATCTGTTGTTTTGGCCTGACACTGTCTGTCTGTTGCAGGTGTACAAGGAATATGAGAACTATCATACTTCCTGTGGAGCACATAATCTGTTGTTTTGGCCTGACACTGTCTGTCTGTTGCAGGTGTACAAGGAATATGAGAACTATCATACTTCCTGTGGAGCACATAGTGTGTTGTTTTGGCCAGTCAGTGTCTGTCTGTTGCAAGTGTACAAGGAATATGATAACTATCATACTTCCTGTGGAGCACATAGTGTGTTGTTTTGGCCAGTCAGTGTCTGTCTGTTGCAAGTGTACAAGGAATATGATAACTATCATACTTCCTGTGGAGCACATAGTGTGTTGTTTTGGCCAGTCAGTGTCTGTCTGTTGCAAGTGTACAAGGAATATGAGAACTATCATACTTCCTGTGGAGCACATAGTGTGTTGTTTTGGCCAGTCAGTGTCTGTCTGTTGCAAGTGTACAAGGAATATGATAACTATCATACTTCCTGTGGAGCACATAGTGTATTGTTTTGGCCAGTCACTGTCTGTCTGTTGCAGGTGTACAAGGAATATGATAACTATCATACTTCCTGTGGAGCACATAGTGTGTTGTTTTGGCCAGTCACTGTCTGTCTGTTGCAGGTGTACAAGGAATATGATAACTATCATACTTCCTGTGGAGCACATAGTGTGTTGTTTTGGCCAGTCAGTGTCTGTCTGTTGCAGGTGTACAAGGAATATGATAACTATCATACTTCCTGTGGAGCACATAGTGTGTTGTTTTGGCCAGTCAGTGTCTGTCTGTTGCAGGTGTACAAGGAATATGAGAACTATCATACTTCCTGTGGAGCACATAGTGTGTTGTTTTGGCCAGTCAGTGTCTGTCTGTTGCAAGTGTACAAGGAATATGATAACTATCATACTTCCTGTGGAGCACATAGTGTGTTGTTTTGGCCAGTCACTGTCTGTCTGTTGCAGGTGTACAAGGAATATGATAACTATCATACTTCCTGTGGAGCACATAGTGTGTTGTTTTGGCCAGTCAGTGTCTGTCTGTTGCAGGTGTACAAGGAATATGATAACTATCATACTTCCTGTGGAGCACATAGTGTGTTGTTTTGGCCAGTTAGTGTCTGTCTGTTGCAGGTGTACAAGGAGTATGATAACTATCATACTTCCTGTGGAGCACATAGTGTGTTGTTTTGGCCAGTTAGTGTCTGTCTGTTGCAGGTGTACAAGGAATATGATAACTATCATACTTCCTGTGGAGCACATAGTGTGTTGTTTTGGCCAGTTAGTGTCTGTCTGTTGCAGGTGTACAAGGAATATGAGAACTCATACTTCCTGTGGAGCACATAGTGTGTTGTTTTGGCCAGTTAGTGTCTGTCTGTTGCAGGTGTACAAGGAATATGAGAACTATCATACTTCCTGTGGAGCACATAGTGTGTTGTTTTGGCCAGTTAGTGTCTGTCTGTTGCAGGTGTACAAGGAATATGAGAACTCATACTTCCTGTGGAGCACATAGTGTATTGTTTTGGCCAGTTAGTGTCTGTCTGTTGCAGGTGTACAAGGAGTATGAGAACTATCATACTTCCTGTGGAGCACATAGTGTGTTGTTTTGGCCAGTTAGTGTCTGTCTGTTGCAGGTGTACAAGGAATATGAGAACTCATACTTCCTGTGGAGCACATAGTGTATTGTTTTGGCCAGTTAGTGTCTGTCTGTTGCAGGTGTACAAGGAGTATGAGAACTATCATACTTCCTGTGGAGCACATAGTGTGTTGTTTTGGCCAGTTAGTGTCTGTCTGTTGCAGGTGTACAAGGAGTATGTGGTGAGCATCGCCTATGACATGGCCTCGAGCAAACAGAAGGATGTAAGTTGGTATGACCTCTCTCAACTTGTAACATAGGGAGTGACACCCCGCATACACACACTGGCTGTCTATTCATCTGTAATCATGAACTGTACCCAGCTGTCATGTTTGATTACCATTAAGTTGCAACTGCAAGAAGACTCCTTGTTTATATACTCTTCCACTCAGTAGCCAGGTACTCATTAATAATAGCTGAGTGCAGTGACAGGGAAACATTTGTAGGTAAGATTATCTATACAGTGATATCAAAACATTAATTGCAATTCTATGTACAGTATGAAACTACAGGCTTCATTGCCGCATGTCGTGCTAAAGGAAAGGACGTGCTCAGTGGCATCCACTCCAGTGATGCCACCAACATCTGATGAGCTGGTTGTTTTTTGTGACACACAAATGACCATGTTTGAGTGGGCTTAGTGACGTGAGTTCGCAATCAACAGACTTCATATTTGGTACATTACCTGACGAGGATTTACTTTTACGTTGTCAAAGATATTGACAAATTAATTTCGCTTAGTCTTTAAGAAATACGCTCCATGTCTTGTTGCAGGCGTTCTCTGACTACATGGACATTGTGTCGCGTCGAATGGGATTCATCCCGATGCCGCTGGCCGTTCTACTCGTGCGTGTGATCAGCCAATCACTGCACTTCACTGGCTACATCGGAGTCGTTCTGTTGATCATGCTCTATCTGTGGTACGTATACCCGGCCGGGGATACGTCATTAATCTAATCCCATTCAATGTTTTATTGTTCTATTTGTTTTATCTACCTGGGGATACATCATTAATCTAATCCCATTCAATGTTTTATTGGTCTATTTGTTTTATCTACCTGGGGATACATCATTAATCTAATCCCATTCAATGGTTTATTGCTCTGTTTGTTTTATCTAACTGGGGATACATCATTAATCTAATCCCATTCAATGTTTTATTGGTCTATTTGTTTTATCTACCTGGGGATACATCATTAATCTAATCCCATTCAATGTTTTATTGCTCTGTTTGTTTTATCTACCTGGGGATACATCATTAATCTAATCCCATTCAATGTTTTATTGCTCTGTTTGTTTTATCTACCTGGGGATACATCATTAATCTAATCCCATTCAATGTTTTATTGCTCTGTTTGTTTTATCTACCTGGGGATACATCATTAATTTAATCCCATTCAGTGTTTTATTGCTCTATTTGTTTTATTAGTTTTAATATACCTTTTGTACTTTTTTAGCCTCTCTGGCTGCAAAGGAAATAACTTATTATTATTACCTATTATTTTATTTTATATAATTTACTTCTGCCTTCAGGGTAAATGAGTAAAGAGGTTTTGAGATGGTACCCCCTTTCTCGGACATTTTGTTCAATTAAAATATGCTTTTTGACATTTAAATGGGCATGTTTAAGGAAAATGACGTATATGTTTTACAGAAAGCTAATTTTCTTGCATATGAGTGGGTCAATGGTGGTAGGATTCCCAGTGCACGTAGGATCAACAGTTTACGTAGGATCCCCAGTGTAAGTTGGATCCCCAGTGTACGTAGGATCCCCAGTGTACGTAGGCAGGAGCAGCTTGTTTTGGACTTGTTATTGTAATTGATGGAGAGCATTCCGTGTGGTGAATATCTTGAACAAAATACAGCATGTGGGTGTAATATTGACAAACATTAGCAATGCAGAAATAAACAGTGACCAACGCACTCAGATTGTCTCTGTTATGTGCAGCACGTGGACATTGTGGAGACATCACAAACTACATTTCTCTGTCGCATCAGATATATCAGAAATTACCCATGATGCCTCTAGTACACAAAATAACAGTACATATAGAACATGTCATTTTGTACTTTATAAATTATTAGAGATTGACAGGACAGTGCCTGTTGTCAAAGTTGCTCTTTACAACTTCTTGAGAACCAAAATATGATTTATTAGTTTGATGGTGGCACAGTTTATTCATTAATAAAAATGATTTAGAGATATCAGGGGTATGTAGGTACAAAAAAGGATGGTTACACATTGGCATTTTTCTCCAAAATTAACTCTAAACATTGCCTATAATCAAACCCATTACTTAGCTTCATTACCAAAATAGGATTTATTAGACCAGTGTTAGTGAGCTTTATTGGTGGAGACATACACAGCAGTAATAATATGACATTGAGGATCAACAAATCATTTCACCTGGTGTGTACCTTTAATTGTGTATTTTCATCGTTGTAGTTTGGTGACGTTCAAGGTGCTCAACTCCATCATACTGCTCGGCCTTGCATGTGGCTACATCAATGACAACAAACAAAAAGAATCCGCCGCCACCGCAGCCCAGTCAGAGGCGCCCCCTGTTGACAGTTTCTCTGATAGCATCAGTTTCAAGCGAAGCGATCACGCTGTCAAACACCTTCACCGTAGTCACAGCATCAGTGGCAGTATGAACACCTCCCTCCATGACGCCACCCTGTCACGCCCCCCACTGGGTCACTGTCTCTCCCCCTCCCTCACTCCCTCCCTCACCCCCAAGGGGCTCCTCTCCAACAGCATGGTGAGTCTACAGTCAGTGGGTCTCAACGAGGAATACGTTAAAGATGTCTTCACCGTTGTGTCTCCGACAACGAAGGGAACCGAGTTGAAGCGACGGAAACCAGAGCCGAGACCAACGAAGCCGCTGTCAGAGATAGACCGCTATACCATGTGTAGTAACCGCATCATATGAACCATCACTGTTATATCATGTCATGTAACCCAGTCTTGTGTCATGTGAATGTAATCAAGCCAGTGTATGTGTGTGGTATGTTTCTTTTTGTCTTAGATGTTTCGTATATCAGGCACCAGTGTTTCAGGGGTTCAACTGTGGCCCCTCAGAAGAAAAGTAGTCATTATTTTTCAAAAATTCCCATTAGCGATTTTACTGGTTGTAGGGTTCTTACCGGACGTTTGATGGTCATTAATCAATTGTTATACATTTTCTGCAAACTACTTAATTAAACCGGCCACTGACATTTTTTTTAACTAGCTTTGCAAAAAACTGCAAAATTTATATCATCAAACATCAGGTATGAATACTTTGGGAAACAGTTTGTGTGTATGTATCGCTATCTGGAAGATGGGGCATTTCTGCTATTATGAAGTAGGCAAGTAATGCAAGCCTAATAGCTGCTGCATCAAGTGTAACTGTTGTATGATGTGTGCAACTCAACTGAGTGGGCTATGAATGTAATACAAGCCTAATAGCTGCTGCATCAAGTGTAACTGTTGTATGATGTTTGCAACTCAACTGAGTGGACTATGAATGTAATACAAGCCTAATAGCTGCTGCATCAAGTGTAACTGTTGTATGATGTTTGCAACTCAACTGAGTGGACTATGAATGTAATACAAGCCTAATAGCTGCTGCATCAAGTGTAACTGTTGTATGATGTGTGAAACTCAACTGAGTGGACTATAAATGTAATACAAGCCTAATAGCTGCTGCATCAAGTGTAACTGTTGTATGATGTTTGCAACTCAACTGAGTGGGCTATGAATGTAATACAAGCCTAATAGCTGCTGCATCAAGTGTAACTGTTGTATGATGTGTGCAACTCAACTGAGTGGACTATGAATGTAATACAAGCCTAATAGCTGCTGCATCAAGTGTAACTGTTGTATGATGTTTGCAACTCAACTGAGTGGGCTATGAATGTAATACAAGCCTAATAGCTGCTGCATCAAGTGTAACTGTTGTATGATGTTTGCAACTCAACTGAGTGGACTATGAATGTAATACAAGCCTAATAGCTGCTGCATCAAGTGTAACTGTTGTATGATGTTTGCAACTCAACTGAGTGGGCTATGAATGTAATACAAGCCTAATAGCTGCTGCATCAAGTGTAACTGTTGTATGATGTTTGTAACTCAACTGAGTGGGCTATGAATGTAATACAAGCCTAATAGCTGCTGCATCAAGTGTAACTGTTGTATGATGTGTGCCTAAAAGCCTAAAGCTGCTGCATCAAGTGTAACTGTTGTATGATGTGTGCAACTCAACTGAGTGGGCTATGAATGTAATACATGCCTAATAGCTGCTGCATCAAGTGTAACTGTTGTATGATGTTTGCAACTCAACTGAGTGGGCTATGAATGTAATACAAGCCTAATAGCTGCTGCATCAAGTGTAACTGTTGTATGATGTGTGCAACTCAACTGAGTGGCTATGAATGTAATACAAGCCTAATATGCATCAAGTGTAACTGAGCCTAATGTATGCAACTGCCTATGAATGTAATACAAGCCTAATAGCTGCTGCATCAAGTGTAACTGTTGCAACTCAACTGAGTGGGCTATGAATGTAATACAAGCCTAATAGCTGCTGCATCAAGTGTAACTGTTGTATGAGCAACTGTGGCTATGAATGTAATACAAGCCTAATAGCTGCTGCATCAAGTGTAACTGTTGTATGATGTGTGCAACTCAACTGAGTGGACTATGAATGTAATACAAGCCTAATAGCTGCTGCATCAAGTGTAACTGTTTTATGATGTTTGCAACTCAACTGAGTGGACTATGAATGTAATACAAGCCTAATAGCTGCTGCATCAAGTGTAACTGTTGTATGATGTGTGCAACTCAACTGAGTGGGCTATGAATGTAATACAAGCCTAATAGCTGCTGCATCAAGTGTAACTGTTGTATGATGTTTGCAACTCAACTGAGTGGGCTATGAATGTAATACAAGCCTAATAGCTGCTGCATCAAGTGTAACTGTTGTATGATGTGCAACTCAACTGAGTGGCTATGAATGTAATACAAGCCTAATAGCTGCTGCATCAAGTGTAACTGTTGTATGATGTGTGCAACTCAACTGAGTGGGCTATGAATGTAATACAAGCCTAATAGCTGCTGCATCAAGTGTAACTGTTGTATGATGTTTGCAACTCAACTGAGTGGGCTATGAATGTAATACAAGCCTAATAGCTGCTGCATCAAGTGTAACTGTTGTATGATGTGTGCAACTCAACTGAGTGGGCTATGAATGTAATACAAGCCTAATAGCTGCTGCATCAAGTGTAACTGTTGTATGATGTGTGCAACTCAACTGAGTGGGCTATGAATGTAATACAAGCCTAATAGCTGCTGCATCAAGTGTAACTGTTGTATGATGTGTGCAACTCAACTGAGTGGACTATGAATGTAATACAAGCCTAATAGCTGCTGCATCAAGTGTAACTGTTTTATGATGTTTGCAACTCAACTGAGTGGCTATGAATGTAATACAAGCCTAATAGCTGCTGCATCAAGTGTAACTGTTGTATGATGTTTGCAACTCAACTGAGTGGGCTATGAATGTAATACAAGCCTAATAGCTGCTGCATCAAGTGTAACTGTTGTATGATGTGTGCAACTCAACTGAGTGGGCTATGAATGTAATACAAGCCTAATAGCTGCTGCATCAAGTGTAACTGTTGTATGATGTGTGCAACTCAACTGAGTGGGCTATGAATGTAATACAAGCCTAATAGCTGCTGCATCAAGTGTAACTGTTGTATGATGTTTGCAACTCAACTGAGTGGGCTATGAATGTAATACAAGCCTAATAGCTGCTGCATCAGGTGTAACTGTTGTATGATGTGTGCAACTCAACTGAGTGGGCTATGAATGTAATACAAGCCTAATAGTTGCTGCATCAAGTGTAACTGTTGTATGATGTTTGCAACTCAACTGAGTGGACTATGAATGTAATGCAATGTGCAGAAACTACATTATTAGATGTCTGATCTTAATATCACACAAAACCGTACATGTTGAATACCGATAGAAGCTAGATACACCTTGTCCACTTTTGGCACATTCATCTAGTGTGAAACAACCTTTGTTCCCTACCCCAGTTGCACCATGTTGCTGTTCCTACTGAATACCTGTAGCAGTAGTAGGTAGTACCAGAAACATCATTGCCATCTCAGAAATGTCACTGCAGTCTCAAATATTACACTCCGACAACCAGATTCTGATTAAAATAGCACTTGAATTGAATACATTTCTTGTTAGTTATTATATCCAAAGATTAATTTCCCTGTTGCCTTCCTAACAAGATGGTTCCTGGCTTCATATGCTATGACTATGAGCACAATATTTTAAGAGCAAAAGGATATTCAGTATAATTAATCTTTGGATCTGATAACAAGATATGTATTCGGTAAAATGAACTAATCTAAATCCTGTAAACTAAACACTGCTGAATAGCGTCAAAATGTCACTGGTTTCTGGTATTGGCAACATACTGGCATTTTGATAAATTCAGGAAATGCTCAAACTGCGATGTTGGTCTTTATGATTAAATAGTATTGTTTATTGTAGTTACAGGTCAAACATTATCAGATAAATCATGTGTTGTGAAATGAGTGGCATAATTAATTAATTAAATTGTGATGATCTTTTAGTAAATGTACAAGACAGTTTTGTACAGCATATTCCAGGTGTCCGTTCTTAAATGTACAGCAGTTAATAAAATATGCAATGACATGTCTCTTCTCATAATATCTTACAGAGACTTCCTGTGGAATTGACACCTAGTGTTTAAAATTACCATAGGCCCGAGAGTGTCAACTTTTCAGTTGGGCAGGCAGTTCTCAAAATGTGCTAGTTTGCGTAGCTGCCATCTTACCAGCAAATGTCTAAATATGTACTTCCCAAGTCGAGAATGAATACAAATATTGTCTACAATTTACATTAGTGGGTCACCAACTTTACAATGTTGAAAGTCCCGTTGACCACCAACTTTTCAGTTCGGGTGATGCCATGATACTGTTGTAGACTGCTTCTACGTAAATCCTGAAAAAATACATTGTCCAATCAACATGGCAGAGATCCTACATATCCGACAGGCAGGGACAAACAAGAGTCCTTGTGACACGTGTGCTTGAGATATTGCTAGGACTGTGAAGCTTCTGGCTGTTTGTCCCCAGTCTTTGACTCGAGTTCGATGCTTCCGTCTGACATCTCTATGTAACGGTTTCCCTCGAGGTCAATCGCAAAGTTGTAGTTGATTCGGACGTTGAGAGCTTTCTCTATCTCTTCCTCCAGACGATCGACGTCAATGAATGTCTTTGCCAGCTCCTGAAAGTGTCACAGTGAAATACAGTCACAATGGCACAGTGTTATCACATTATACTCCAGGCTTCCCATCCCGGAAGACAGAACCGTGACTGCATTACTAGGCATATAGATTGTCTTACATTAAGGACAGCCACTGATCGAAAACAGCCATAGACCATATCTGTGTTAGTACTGAACATATCTTGGCCAGATTTGGAGTACTAATTATCTAAATGGTGTGTGGAATTTTGGAAAATTCGCTTGTGTATTACCATGGCAATGAACATTTCTAGTGTGATGGAGGGTATGCATACTCGAGAATTATTGTGAGCTAATAACTGCATGCATGTTCATGCAATTGTCAAGAATCATTAGCTAGAATGCTCTTTATCAGATAAGGTGGTTTTGAGCAGGGATGTTTGACTTCAATGACTGTTGCAAGATGAGTGTTTTTCAAGGTGTCTTAAAAAATGCTCAAACC
Source organism: Paraescarpia echinospica (assembly GCA_020002185.1). Taxonomy (NCBI): domain Eukaryota; kingdom Metazoa; phylum Annelida; class Polychaeta; order Sabellida; family Siboglinidae; genus Paraescarpia; species Paraescarpia echinospica. The sequence continues at coordinate 73,306,794 of CM034534.1, forward strand.
TAAACAACAGTCACTGTAGTCAGTAGTGTGTACCGGTATACGGTTTTGAAACCGTTTTTATTCAGCCAAACCAATATTCCATACTAATAATGCTTGGATATCCCCAAACATTGTAAAAGTAACCAATTATGAACCAAAATCCAAGTAAAGCTGCACACCGTGCATGTCACTGCATCTAGCGGGCAGAAAAACAACGACCGAACTTTGAACTGTAAGGAACGATGCTATATTCCTATAATTTGACCTCCATTTTGTTTGACTGTCGTCTGCAAAATGGATTTTTTATTTGTGAAGTTAATTATGTTTCAAACCATTGAATCCGTGGATGATCTCGGAATTTCACGTAGAACGAAAAAAACGCATACCGTATAATATATACTGTACGTAGTACTACATACAGTACAGGGCAATACAGTACACAACTCTAGTAGTCAGAAATATTTGTTCAAAATATATGGCATATTGATTATATATACATATGGCCATTTTCCAGAAGTTGCTGTCTCGTAGGTCATCAGTTCCTACCCTTGGATTGCAGGGACCAGCCAGCTTCAAAGCAACTGTTTATCAGTTGAATGTTTATTTACAATTTGAACATTTTACGGGTGATACATACATTGAAACTGCGAACTGCACTGTTTCCAGCTTATTAAATGCAGTTTGACGGGCAGTACACATTCAACATGATTATTCTAGTATCAAGAGCGTTATAGTTAAAGATGATGACCTGAGTCTCGGTCTCAAGCTAGGATTCCATATGTACAGAGATGGCAAGAAAACAGTGAATACAGGGCCCAGTGGAAATTATTAGAAATAGTCAGGCCCTTAGAAAGATATTATTTTTTGTCAGTCTTGAGTTTATCCAAAGTGTGCATTTTTGCCATTCACATCCATTATGGCCAGTTTAGCTTCTTTCAATGACAAATCTACGTCGTTTGAGCCATTTATTTTAATTAATGCCGATCCATTTGATTTGTTTCAATACTGTACCAGTTATGCCAAAGATAGTCATTAATGTATCTAGACCTGAAACTTAGAGTTAATCTAGTGGCCGGCTGGCCTTCTCTGAATTCCACCAGTCTTATCAGTTGTAATTACCCGTCCTCTGCCAGTCTTCAAGACTGGCAGATGGGTCTCTGGCTAAGCCCCTGGAAATATTCCCGCAAGTACATAGGTGGATGAGTTTTTTAATTGCTCCATGTAGCGATTGGAAACGAATCCACACAAGAATCAGAAATTCCCAAACGTGACATCACTCGGAGGTATTCCCCATGCCACATCCGTGCACGTTTCCGTACCTATGGAATCTAGCTCAAGACAACTTTTTATAGGTGGCGCACCTTTTCATTGCGGACGGCGATGTCTGCCGCCTGCTTCTGTCTGCGCTGTTCCTCCTCAAGGTCAATGAGTGTCTTCATCAACTCCTCCTGTCTCGAGGCCGCTTCCTGGGTCTGACGCGCGTCCCTGCAACACACCACACACTGACACACTTCCATGCAACACATCACACACTGACACACTTCCATGCAACACATCACACACTGACACTTCCCTGCAACACATCACACTGACATACCTCCCTGCAACACTACACACCTCCCTGCAACACACCACACACCTCCCTGCAACACACCACACTGATACACCTCCCTGCAACACACCACACACTGACACACCTCCCTGCAACACACCACATACTGACACATCTCCCTGCAACACACCACACACTGACACACCTCCCTGCAACACACCACACTTATACACCTCCCTGCAACACACCACACACTGACACCTCCCTGCAACACACCACACTTAAGGTTACAGTCTATGTGTATACTGTGTTTTGTCAGAAATGTGCCTGACATTGTATGTTCTTCTGTAAGTATTTTGTTATAATTTATGCCAGTATGTCCTAGTCACTAAATCTGCATGTGTGCGTGTGTCTGCGTGCATGATTCTGACCATGGGAGCCATGCAAACGCCCACATGGGCCAAGTCCCATTACAAAGAACTCCAGGAAATCCCAAAATTTACCAATATTACTACTCACTTTTCCTCACTATCACATCTTATACTAAGTTATAGTGTCACACATGTTACATCAGATGATTTGACATTTCTGACGTGTTTCAGAAATTGTGAAAGTTCTATGAAGTATTGAGACTATGTCTAACAAATCAATATTGTGACTCTTCTGTATTGTCAGCAGAAATATATCAGCTATTTTTATTTGGCATCAGTGTACCTATGATACTTATACTGCCAAACAAACAGTGTCACTTGTGTTACATTTATTTGTCACGTATGAATTTGACATCAATGACTAGTGTCTATTCATAAATAAATCCGTAAAAAAATTAGCTTAAGTTAGTCCTTTTGTTCATTTTGTTTGTTCCTCGTGTTCACTGTATAAGAGACAAGATGTTGAACGTGAGTATCTAGACTTGTATTGTGAATACAATGAAGTGCTTTTAATAGACCTAATCAGTGATACAAAAAATTACAATTCTATGTAAGACTTCAGTTATAAATTATTCTGATTACATTTATGATTGTAGCCATAACACTAACCCAGTTGTGTTTGTCATCTCATCACGAGTAGATGAACTCACACATGTGAGCTACACGTCATTGAGTCAAGTGATGCAACTCATGTGAGGCTGTCACAATGATCCAGTAACTGAGTTGACATGTTTAGAGCGAGGTACAGGTAGGCCTACATCCACTGATGTAGCCATTCAGCATAGGAATGAGTCAGCCTGCTGCCGTGGCAGCTTCACAGTGGTGTTGGGCTTTGTTAACTATGATGGGCAGAGGTTATCCTGGGGAGGTAATGACAGTGACAGGTGAGGACACAGAAGGGACTGTGATGGTGCCTAAATGTTGTAGTCACTTGAGTTGATCTGTACCAGTGGGCTTCATATTCTACAAGTCTAAAGATTGTTAGCATTGGGTATTACTATATATACATGTATATATATACAATATGCCGAAACGGTAAAAAATAGTTGTACGGTAAAAGCTTTGTTTTTATATGTTAGATAAGGATTGTGAAAATAATCAATACATGTTTTCAGAATAGGATTTGAAAGTTTAATTTTTAGCACTCGGGACCACTTTCCATGGAATGGGCCAGTAGGGCACGTCCTTTTAAAATTTAAATACATCTACTTCCTGAATACCAGTCGGAGGCAGCATCCAGGGGGTACCGAGACTGGTGTAATCAGCAGTTCCCCCTGGTGTGCAAGGTGCTTGGCGTGAGTTCGACTCACCTGATCTGAGCAGTCTCCTCATTCCACCGTTTATTCTCCTCCATCAGCTTGGCAAACACCCGTGCTTCCTCCACAACATGGGACTTGTCCTGCTTTTCGCGACTCTCCCGGGCTAGGTCGTGCATCAGGTACGTCCTCAAGCAAACATCAACACAGTCAACATCAATGTCGCACAAATAAAGAATCTTGAGATGAAATCAGGGCTTCAGCATTAATGTTTTCTAGGTCCAATTCGGCCACTGTTTAAATAATGCATTATTTTAGTTTAACAACAACTGAATCCTCAATAATTACCATTAGTCTTTTAATAATAATGTTTATTTCAGACAAAAGTTCATATGTATACATACAAGTAAATAAAAAAGTAAATAAATAAAATGCAAAGACATAGACACACATGAAGTAAAAATAGACGGTTAATAAAAATATATATAAAATGTGCGTACAACTTTAAGTATACAATTGGGTAGTCCAGTTTTTAAACATTGGATTTCTAAAATGTATATCAGTATAAAAATAATTCACAAAAAGTGGATTTTCAGACTGTTGATGATGATGTAATAAGCTATATATGGATGAACGCATTCAGTCATTAAACTATTTAACAGTTTGTAGCAAACATAAAACTTGCGCTGCAGCATGATGACAAATGGTGTAAAATTCTAAAACTACTGTTATATGCAACAGTAATACCTTTCAAACTCTGTTTTTTAAATTTACACCAAAGACGTGAGGTGTACATAGTACCACAGTAAGAGTGAAATAGGGAAGTTTGCAAAGACAACATTTTCCTGCTAAGACATTGGACTGAGCATATATGCATCTTTTCTGTCTGACAATGTCGTCATCATTAGTAAGATTATTTGGAAATGGAACAATTTATTCGACAATAAACAAACAAAAGCACACAATGCAACACACATTTTTACAATAGTTAGTCTATGTCGGGAAAAGAATATTTACTGCAATTAGTCAATTAAACATAGTAAATGATTATTCAGTAGACTACTTTTATGTCATTCATATCCGTATTCTCCCACTGTGGTGCACACCGTAAAAATATGAAGTGATTCGGTAGAATATGCACAAGGTCGCCATAATCCAGCATAATAATTATGAGCCTACATGTGATTTATCAATGGCTGTTTCATTTCATAGGAAAACACTTCATTGGAGAATAGAATACCATGCACGGTTTTGACTAAAACATAGTTTGCTTTTAGTCGCAATTGTTTCATACATTATGAAAGGTGAGACACGACACAAATACTAAAAGGTTAGTATAAGTGGAGGCAGGTTAGATCTTCATAACCAGGGCTGCTCTGGTTTGGGAATAAACACGGAAATCGGCCTATTATTATTAATTTTATGACCTAGATATTTGCATTTAATAGTGTGAGATAACGGACGATTACTGAGTGACAGGATTAATTTTTTATGTCCTGAAGTTTGTTGTCAATATCCAAACAATACAACTTGTTGGCATTATACGTCATGTTAAACATTTTGCCATACTTGGCACAACAATCCATTAGCTTTCTCAACCCAGAAACATTTGATGAAAAAATACAGAGATCATCTGCATACATCAAGTGATTCATTATGGTGCCTGCATAAAGACATCCAATTTGTTCAGATTTACACTTATTGTTAAATTTTCATATCATACAATATTTTACCAGGCTATATTTCTTATAATTCTATAATTTTTTCCATGTACGCTTTATAAGGTGTGTACGCGCCTATCAACAGGCTGGTCCCGGATACGTGCTGCTATAGAAATGTTGGTCATAATAATAACAAATACACAGAATCAATCATAATTACTTAAATTACATATCAATCATCAGATAAGTCAACACTGAGAACAGTCAATAAATGCACGTTGCTTAGCCTTAACTTACTTTAAGTGAGCAGCCATTTAATTGTTTAAGCATAAGTCTAAGATCGATATCCTGGCCTTCAGCTTATCCACAGGCATGTATATCCAGGCCAAGATTTCTCGCTTGAATCGGTGACAGTGCGGCCCTGGGCCTGGGTGTCACTGGTTTTTACATTGACAGTGTGAGTGTGACTGACAGTTACACCCGATAGAAGGAGTTATTGCAATTGGGAATGTTAATAGCTCGGAATTGTTGGATAACTGTCAGTGCGCATTCACCTGATGGCTTTGATCTGTGTGTGATACTGGTCGTACGTTGTCTTCAGTTCTTTCAGCTCCTCCTCATTCCGCGGCTTGCGCTCAGGGACGAAGAAAATCTTGCTCTGGTTGATCGGTGCCCACCGTCGCTTTCTCCAGCGCACAAGTCGTAGACATGACGATTTGTCTGGCACTTCAAGGGCCTCCATTATCATAGTCCTTGGCCCCGCTAACAATCCAGCTCGTGAAAACATGATTCACGAACCCTTGATCACAAATAAATAGCAACACAACCACAAATTTACATGTGACAACCGTGGCCGACTGGATTCATGACCGCTCAAAAGGTCATGGCCACATGGGAAAAATGAAAGGATGAATCTGGATACAAATAAACGAATCAATTGTATCACCTGAAACAAGTATTTCAGAAATGTATGCTATGGTTAGAGATCAATTAACATCGGCAGCAGGATGTGGAATATTAAATATGAACCCACGTAAATCAGTGTATGAATTCATTTGTAAATGTATGCAAAATAAATTGCTCAAATATTCAGATATCGATTGCGGATATTGTTCGAAAACACGATTTTAGGGAGTGACATCATTTCGTGAAACTTATTTTCATTGTTCTATATATATATATATACATATATATATATATGTATATATATATAGAACAATGAAATATATATATATTGATTATTCTATATATATATGTGTGTGTGTGTGTATAAAACAATGAATATATATGTATATATATATATATAACAATGAACATCCGTTTCGTTTCACGAAATGATGCCACTGCCTAAAACCGTGTTTCGAACAATATACGCAATCTATATCTGAATAAATGAGCAATTAATTTGCAATGAATATATATATATATATATGGCAGCATATATATATATATTCATTGCTCTATATATATAATATATATATATATAATGCATGACCTCTTTCAATCAAAACAACTGCAAAAAGTGTTAGAAACTATAATACTATATATATATATATTATATATATATGTTTATTTTATGGTAGAGTTTATTCAGGTTTTTGTCATTGAAGGCACAGGAAGTATCTTAATTATTCAGACACTGAATCGTAGAACTCGCATTCAGCTGCAGTTTGCTGTCCGACTTTGGAACAAAATTAGTGTTCAGTGGAATTAATTCATTTAATTAATGACCTATCCATCACGTAACCCCAGAAAAGGTCACTCATGCATGCCATGAGAACATGGATCACGAACACACAAATTTCGTCGTACATTTTGTTTAGATTCTTGCTCCAGATGTTTTCTATATTATGACAAAAACAAAAGGCAAATGTTTTACAGTGACAAATCTATTGTTTAAGTTGATCTAGCAGATGTCATACCGCGCCTTAGTAACGTAATGGTTACCAATGTAATATGTTTTTTTAACAGTGTTGATAAGGCAAAGTTTGTCGGCGGTCATGCGCATTTTATACATAATTGTTATTGTGTCGTAGGCAACGGGACGTATCGGATCCACATTTTTCGTTGACAGTTGATGTGACTTTTAGTTTTAACTTTTAATTCCCAATTACTCGAAGCTTGGTCATCGTTTTGCATTGACATCCGGGTATTTTCATTGCACCCGCTTACGGCAATTACACCACCAGGCTTGTATTTATAACAACAGTAGTTAATCTGCGGTTGCCACGATAATGAAAAACGCACAACGACATTTTATATCAGCGAGTATATGTGTGACGACATGTAAGATTATTTTATATACGTTGGTTTTTGATACCTATTAAAATAGTGGTGTAAACACAACATTATTGATTATCGCCCACACAATATCGTAGTGACAGCCCTATTGAAGTTTACCCACTGGCTATTCACAAAGCTGTGACATTGCAGCTCGGCGAATAGTGATAGGAATCGTTCTTAATCGCAGAGCCACTCAGTACAGTTTAAAAATCAGGTAATCAATAAATAGTCCACACAAATTCTGTCTGTATATATATTTTGACTGGCAAAATAAAATGTCCATCCTGCCAGTGTTCATGATGTCTTGATCGTTTGGTTTAATTTGTTAGATGTTGGATGAGATTACTCTGGAATGAAGTAAGTGGTTTACTTCAAATATTGCTTCAAGTTAGAGTGAATTAACATAATTTAATTTAACTAAAACGTCCTTATATTATAATGATGAAGCCCATCAGATACTGCTATGCAAATTTTATGAAGACATTATTAATTCACTCAGGGATGCCTCTGAAGTAATACCTATTAAGAAGCATAACATGTCTTCAAAGCACGCCGTTCTTGGTTGGAATTATATGGTCAGAGACTCCCACCAGGTTGCTAGAGAGTCTTTTCTCATATGGCGGTCTGCAGGGAGTCCCCGACACGGTCCTTTGTATGACATAATGAAAATCAAACATGCTCAATTTAAACATAATAAAAGAGTCTGAAAAAAATGCTGAAGCCCTTAAAGCCGAACGACTTGCTTCAAAACTAAGTAGTAATGACTTTAAATACTTCTGGAAAGATATCAAACAAATGAACAATGCCAAGTTGCCAAATCCTAGCAATGTTGGCGATGCATGTGGTGCTGAAAAAGTAAAGAATATGTGGCTTCATCATTACCAGTCTCTACTTAATTCTGTACCTGGCTCTCCATCACATTCTAAAAAGTTAGACATGTATTGCAGCAACATGCAATTTAATGATTAAATGATGGTTGATGCTAAAGAAATACAAGAAATAATTCAGGCGATGCCTACAGGAAAAGCTCCTGGTTATGACTATATAAGTAATGAACATTTTAAGTATGCTAATGAAAAACTGCATGTTTATATGTCCCTGCTATTCAGCAGCTTGTTAATTCATGGGTTTTTACCTGATGCTATGATGGTCACAATAGTAGCTCCAATAATTAAAAACGAAGCTGGTGATTTGTTTGATAACAATAACTACAGACCTATTGCTCTTGCAACAATTGCTAGTAAATTATTTGAATCTTTAATATTATCAAGGGCTACCATTTTCTTCACAACGTGTGCCAACCAGGAAGAGGAAAACAAGATGGCGGGCGTTGGTGTTGCCCTGGTGAAGGCTCCTCAACAGAACACAATTTCTACTTTGTTGAATGATGATTACCAACCCGGACAGATGTATTAAAACCGTAAAGGTACATGGAGCTGTTGCATGTTTAAACCACAAGAAATCTACATGAGAATCAAGGTACATTTTGAGTTTGATATCGCTAATGACTGGTTTGATCTTACTAGTATATCGTTTTGTGAGTTACAAAATAAATAAATTAATCCTTTTGATTTAAATAATAATAGTAATAATTTGCCTATGTATAATAATGATCCAGATCTACAATATTTTAATAATGTGTACGCAACTGTACTAAATATATAAATAATACTATTTTGTTGAAGACACTTTTATTAAGAAATGTTCTCAATTGTCACAAATGAACAACATGTTTTCCTTACTGCACACTAATATTTGAAGTATTGGCAAGCATCTACATGAATTAGACCAATATCTCCAGGTGCTAGATCATAAGTTTTCTGTTACTGGTGTTAGTGAAACATGGTGTCAAGACTACAATGTCAACTGTTATGGATTACCAGGATACAAAGCAGAACATATTTTTAAAGGCATGCTAAAACAGGTGGTGGTGTCGCATTGTATGTTAAAGATAATATTGCATACCATACTAGATTAGACATTACTAAATTAAATGAATTCATAGAATGTCAGTTCATAGAGATTCGTAAAGATAGTACTGCATATGGTAAAGATATTGTAGTTGGTGTCATACACAGACCACTGAACAATGATATAAATACCTTTATTGATGAAGTGTCTAATGTACTAGACATTCTCAACAATGAAGACAAATTATGTTATATCATGGGAGACTTTAATATTAATCTTTTTAATTATGAAGAACATGTACCAACATGCAATTTTTTAAACCTGTTTTTTTTGCATTCTTATATTCCATTAATAAATCAACCAACACGAGTAACTAATCAATCAGCAACATTGATTGATAACATTTTCACAAATAACCATAAAAACATGTTCCAAGGCATTATGTACACAGACGTATCTGACCACTTCCCAGTATTTCTCATTGATAATAATTGTAAATTAACCAATTATTCAGACAAAAGACAATATATAATTAAACTAAATATAAAGTTTACAAAAGTAAATTGAATGGCTTACTACGGAAATTTGAACATTAACATTATGCAACTCTCTTTGAAGAAAATAAACATAACCTTAAAAAGTCTTGGTCCCTATTAAAATAAATAATAAATAAGAAACATGAAACCATAACACAGACAAAATTCATTATTAACAAAGTTGAAACATCAGATAAAAATCATGTAAGTGAAAGTTTTAATAATTTCTATATAAATGTTGGTTCTAACCTAGCAAAAACATATCACAGAACCAAACAGATCCTATGTCATACATAAAAAACAGTATTATGAAAACAATATATCTTGAACCGGTAACTGAAAATGAGGTATCAGTAATACTAAACTCTCTCAAAGCATCGTCTCCTGGATGGGATGACATTTCCTCTAAAGTAATAAAACAAACATATAATAGTTTTATTAAACCATTGACATACTTATATAACTTATCTATAAATACTGGAATATTCCCAGATGAATTAAAAATAGCAAAGGTAATACCTATTTACAAAGCCAAAGAAAACAACTTATTGATTAAGTACCGGCCAGTTTCAATATGACCTACTTTTTCTAAAATATTGGAAAGACTAATGTATAACAGATTGTCAAATTTTATTAATAAGCATAATATTTTGTTTAAATATCAGTTTGGTTTTCAAAAAAATCACTATTAACATGGCACTTATAACCATTGTAGACAAAATATCAGAAGTCTTACAAAACAACCAATTTGTGCTAGGGGTATTCTTAGATTTATCTAAAACATTCGATACAGTTGACTATGACATACTGTGTCAGAAACTCCAATGTTATGGCATCCGTGGCTTAGCCAATGATTGGATTAAAAGTTATTTATTTAATAGAAGTCAATATGTGTACTACAATAAGACTAGCTCCACGAAGCAAACTATTACTTGTGGTGTACCGCAAGGTTCCATCCTGGGGCCATTGTTTTTTCTATTATATATCAATTATATTGCTAGTGTCTCAGATATTCTTTTTTCCATATTATTTGCTGATGACACTAGTCTGTTTATAAATGGTGATCATTTGGACGATATAACTAACAAAATGAACTTTGAATTAAACAAAATTATAATTGGCTAAATGCCAACAAACTATCTTTAAACATTGATAAGACCCAATACATGATATTTAAAACACCTAACAGAAAACACATCAAACCATCAACACTTAAAATTAATAATAATGCTATTAAACTAGTATCTTCTACGACATTTCTTGGTGTGACTATTGATAGCAAACTCAACTGTGGTGAACACATTAACAAAGTTAAATGTAAAATTTCTAAAGGTTTTGGCATTCTCAACAAAGCCAGAAGATTATTAACTAGATCATGTTTGGTCACCTTGTATTACTCATTTTTATTCCCTCACTTGACATATTGTATTGAAGTATGGGGAGGTGCATTTGACTCATATTGTTCAAGTATTATTAAGATTCAAAAGAAAGTAGTGAGAATGCTCGTCTCAGCTAATAGATTAGCTCATACAAAACCTATCTTTAAATTACTAAATATCTTAACTTTCAGACAACTGTATGTATATTCAATACAAATATTTATGTATAAATACAAGATGGTTCTTTTACCAACAATCTTTGAAAATATGTTTACACTTAATCAAGATGTCCATAGTTATAACACAAGACAATCTGCACAAATTCAGGCTACTTTAGAAATAAGACTTTGTGCTATAAGAAATAAGGGTGCTATTATTTGGAATCATTTCAGCACAAGACTTACATTTATGACTTACTCAATAATTAGTTACAAATGTATACTTAAGCAATTCATTTTACACAATGATGTTAATATATTACATAATTTTCAATCACGATTATATCTTCTACACCTGCACGCTGTTTTTGTTTTCAATATAATGATATTTACATTGAAATATACCAAAGGGAGTATAACATTATTTAAAGTAAACACAAATCTCCGCATTTTAAATGACACATATCTCCGTCAGTTTGACATGTATGAAGCTGAAATTGTGTGTGTAATCATCTTTAGGGAGTATAACATTGTATAATGTTCTTCCCTTGTTGTGCTCATTATGTTATTATGTATGATTTGTCTTAATTTTATTTGTATTGTACGTATTGTAGTGAGTTACAATAAATTTGATTTGATTTGAACCAATTTGGATTTAAAAAGCATCACTCAACTGAGATGCTCATATTTCTATTAAAAGAACTTTGACACTACATAGTGAATGGCTCTTCTACGTATGTCACTATGTTGGATGCCTCCAAGGCCTTCGACAAAGTGAACCATAGCAAGTTATTCACTAAACTAATTGACCGTGGCTGTCCTGCTTACATTGTGCACATTCTGTATCACTGGTACAGTACCCAGAAATTCACTGTCAGATGGTGTCAGAGCTTTTGTAGATTTAGTCTCTAATGGTGTTATACAAGGTGGAATCCTTTCTCCCCACCTTTTTAATGTGTACATGGATGACTTAAATGTAATTTCTAACAAATTACAAATTGTCTTTATGCAGGCACCATAATGAACCAGTTGATGTATGCAGATGATCTCTGTATTTGTTCACCTAGTGTTTCTGGGTTGAGAAAACTAACAGATTGTTGTGCCAAGTATGGCGAAATGTTTAACATAACATAAAATGCCAACAAATCATATTGTATGGTTATTGACAACAAACCTCAGGACATGAAAAATAGTCATCCTGTCACTCTCAATAATCGTCCGTTACCTCACACTATTAAATGTAAATATCTGGGTCATATAATTAACAATAATCTTACTGACGATGACGACATTGCCAAATAAAAAAGATCCCTATATGTTCAGGCCAACGTCTTAGCACAAAAATTTCGCCTTTGTAGCTCTGCCATTAAAACTTACCTATTTCTCTCTTACTGTGGTGCTATGTACACCTCAAGTCTTTGGTGTACATTTTAAAAACAGAGTTTGAAAGATATTACTGTTGCCTATGACAACAGTTTTATAATTTTACACAATTTGTCATCAAGCTGCTGTGCAAGTTTTATGTTTGCTACAAACTGTGTTAAATCTTTTAATGAACGTATGCGTTCATCCATATATAGCTTATTATGTCGTCTTGAACGGTCTGAAAATCCACTTTTTGTGAATTATTTTTACACTGATATACATTTTAGAAGTCCTATGTTTAAATATTGGACTACCCAATTGTATACTTAAAGTTGAACGCACATTTTATATATATCTTATTAACCATCTGTTTTTATATCATGTGCATCTATATCTTTGTATTTTAGTTATTTATTACTTATTTTTTTATTTACTTGTATTGTATGTACATACGGACTTTTGTCTGAAATAAAACATTATTATTAAAGCCAGTGCTTATATATTATACAGAAACAGAACACATTAATACAAACATGTGCAAAAAGTCTTTCCAACCTGCTCTGCAAACAAGGAAAAGGTTTTTTAACTTTTCCTTATTTGCAGAGTGGTGACATCACAGCTCTACGAATAGTGGCAAGAATGGTTCTTATTCACAGAGCTGTGACATCACAGCTCTACGAATAGTGGCAAGAATGGTTCTTATTCACAGAGCTGTGACATCACAGCTCTACGAATAGTGGCAAGAATGGTTCTTATTCACAGAGCTGTGACATCACAGCTCTACGAATAGTGGTAAGAATGGTTCTTATTCACAGGGCTGTGACATCACAGCTCTACGAATAGTGGCAAGAATGGTTCTTATTCACAGAGCTGTGACATCACAGCTCTACGAATAGTGGCAAGAATGGTTCTTATTCACAGGGCTGTGACATCACAGCTCTACGAATAGTGGCAAGAATGGTTCTTATTCACAGGGCTGTGACATCACAGCTCTACGAATAGTGGCAAGAATGGTTCTTATTCACAGGGCTGTGACATCACAGCTCTACGAATAGTGGCAAGAATGGTTCTTATTCACAGAGCTGTGACATCACAGCTCTACGAATAGTGGCAAGAATGGTTCTTATTCACAGGGCTGTGACATCACAGCTCTATGAATAGTGGCAAGAATGGTTCTTATTCACAGAGCTGTGACATCACAGCTCTACGAATAGTGGCAAGAATGGTTCTTATTCACAGAGCTGTGACATCACAGCTCTACGAATAGTGGCAAGAATGGTTCTTATTCACAGGGCTGTGACATCACAGCTCTACGAATAGTGGCAAGAATGGTTCTTATTCACAGGGCTGTGACATCACAGCTCTATGAATAGTGGCAAGAATGGTTCTTATTCACAGGAGCTGTGACATCACAGCTCTAGAATAGTGGCAAGAATGGTTCTTATTCACAGGGCTGTGACATCACAGCTCTATGAATAGTGGCAAGAATGGTTCTTATTCACACAGGGCTGTGACATCACAGCTCTATGAATAGTGGCAAGAATGGTTCTTTTTCACAGAGCTGTGACATCACAGCTCTATGAATAGTGGCAAGAATGGTTCTTATTCACAGGGCTGTGACATCACAGCTCTATGAATAGTGGCAAGAATGGTTCTTATTCACAGTGACATCACAGCTCTACGAATAGTGGCAAGAATGGTTCTTATTCACAGGGCTGTGACATCACAGCTCTATGAATAGTGGCAAGAATGGTTCTTTTTCACAGAGCTGTGACATCACAGCTCTACGAATAGTGGCAAGAATGGTTCTTATTCACAGAGCTGGGACATCACAGCTCTATGAATAGTGGCAAGAATGGTTCTTATTCACAGGGCTGTGACATCACAGCTCTATGAATAGTGGCAAGAATGGTTCTTATTCACAGGGCTGTGACATCACAGCTCTATGAATAGTGGCAAGAATGGTTCTTATTCACAGGGCTGTGACATCACAGCTCTATGAATAGTGGCAAGAATGGTTCTTTTTCACAGAGCTGTGACATCACAGCTCTATGAATAGTGGCTAGAATGGTTCTTATTCACAGAGCTGGGACATCACAGCTCTATGAATAGTGGCAAGAATGGTTCTTATTCACAGAGCTGGGACATCACAGCTCTATGAATAGTGGCAAGAATGGTTCTTATTCACAGAGCTGGGACATCACAGCTCTATGAATAGTGGCAAGAATGGTTCTTATTCACAGAGCTATGACATCACAGCTCTACGAATAGTGGCAAGAATGGTTCTTATTCACAGAGCTGTGACATCACAGCTCTATGGATAGTGGCAAGAATGGTTCTTATTCACAGGGCTGTGACATCACAGCTCTATGAATAGTGGCAAGAATGGTTCTTATTCACAGAGCTGGGACATCACAGCTCTACGAATAGTGGCAAGAATGATTCTTATTCACAGGGCTGTGACATCACAGCTCTACGAATAGTGGCAAGAATGGTTCTTATTCACAGGGCTGTGACATCACAGCTCTATGAATAGTGGCAAGAATGGTTCTTATTCACAGAGCTGGGACATCACAGCTCTATGGATAGTGGCAAGAATGGTTCTTATTCACAGGGCTGTGACATCACAGCTCTATGAATAGTGGCAAGAATGGTTCTTATTCACAGAGCTGGGACATCACAGCTCTACGAATAGTGGCAAGAATGGTTCTTATTCACAGAGCTGTGACATCACAGCTCTATGAATAGTGGCAAGAATGGTTCTTATTCACAGAGCTGTGACATCACAGCTCTATGAATAGTGGCAAGAATGGTTCTTATTCACAGGGCTGTGACATCACAGCTCTATGAATAGTGGCAAGAATGGTTCTTATTCACAGGGCTGTGACATCACAGCTCTATGAATAGTGGCAAGAATGGTTCTTATTCACAGGGCTGTGACATCACAGCTCTACGAATAGTGGCAAGAATGGTTCTTATTCACAGGGCTGTGACATCACAGCTCTATGAATAGTGGCAAGAATGGTTCTTTTTCACAGAGCTGTGACATCACAGCTCTATGAATAGTGGCAAGAATGGTTCTTATTCACAGGGCTGTGACATCACAGCCCTATGAATAGTGGCAAGAATGGTTCTTATTCACAGGGCTGTGACATCACAGCTCTATGAATAGTGGCAAGAATGGTTCTTATTCACAGAGCTGTGACATCACAGCTCTACGAATAGTGGCAAGAATGGTTCTTATTCACAGGGCTGTGACATCACACAGGGCTGTGACATCACAGCTCTATGAATAGTGGCAAGAATGGTTCTTTTTCACAGAGCTGTGACATCACAGCTCTACGAATAGTGGCAAGAATGGTTCTTATTCACAGAGCTGGGACATCACAGCTCTACGAATAGTGGCAAGAATGGTTCTTATTCACAGAGCTGGGACATCACAGCTCTACGAATAGTGGCAAGAATGGTTCTTATTCACAGGGCTGTGACATCACAGCTCTACGAATAGTGGCAAGAATGGTTCTTATTCACAGGGCTGTGACATCACAGCTCTATGAATAGTGGCAAGAATGGTTCTTTTTCACAGAGCTGTGACATCACAGCTCTACGAATAGTGGCAAGAATGGTTCTTATTCACAGAGCTGGGCCATCACAGCTCTACGAATAGTGGCAAGAATGGTTCTTTTTCACAGAGCTGGGACATCACAGCTCTATGAATAGTGGCAAGAATGGTTCTTATTCACAGAGCTGGGACATCACAGCTCTATGA